>UZAF01020780.1:0-15476 GCA_900617895.1 Haemonchus placei | reverse complement strand
TGCATTCAATTTCGATTTTTTCCAATTCATTTTTCACCGGTAGGTTCACCCGCTCTTATCTATGGGATTTTAGGGTAATAAAGCGGCGCGCAGTCTGTAGAGGCTCCAGCTAGCAATGTCCCTAACACTAACCAAGGAGGGGTAGTCTACTTAATGTGGGACTTTGAATAAAGACCCAGATAAATCGATAGAGTTTTGAATGCTGTTTACGAAAATAAAAATTAAAACTGCAAAATGCAAAATGGTTTTCCTTAAAAAGTTATAAGGGCCCGAATTCTGCTGGACAGTGGTATTGATTGGATATGCGAACTCGTCGCTTCACTATCAAGCGCCCGCGTGACCTATCGGTATAGGTTTCGTTTGACAGAAAAGTGCTAGAGATGTGTAAGATGCCTGCAAAAACTCAACAATGATGAAAAAACTTTTTAAAAACGCGTGAAGCACACATACAACACGCCTTGTACATGCTGATTCTCTACATCCAGGGACAAAGCAGCCATCGTCTCAAGACGTCTTTTGCAGGCACCTTAGACATCTCTGGTATCTTTCTGTTGAATGTTTCTTGAAGTTTAAAACAAAAAAAGAGTCATACAATTAATGTGCGGAACCACTTTCCTTGGATAGGGGAGAGAAAATAAAGGCAGAAATGAGGCGTTTACTGGAAGAAATGTCAGAAAAGGTTTAGAGAGCTTTTAACGAAATGAAAAAAACGTTGCAAAAATGCCGTCGATGTCGAGGAGCAAACCCTCATATTACGGAATTCGAGCCCTCATAACTTTTTTAGGGAAATCATTTTGCAGTTCTAATTTCCATTTTTGTAAACAGCATTCAAAACTCTATCGATTTATCTGGGTCTTCATTCGAAGTCCCACATTAAGTAGACTACCCCTCCCTTGTAAGACTTCCTGACCGATTGAGTTTCATCAACCCCAGAACAACAAGTTGTTATCTCACATGAATATAATCAATGAACTAATGAATGTTTTCAGAACTACATTGCATGTTGACCACTTGGGAGGACCTGGGAAAACCTATGACATTTGCGGCTCGGACTGTGCCAAACAAGCTGTAAGCTATAAAGTCGAAAACGACCATCGGAAACATGCGCGACGTGCAGCACGAGAAGCCGTTGAGAAGTCGACAAGCATCGATAGAAAACCCTCATCACCTCCTTGTGTCCATGACCACTAAAAACTTATTGAGAGCAGAAGGCTCTATTTCTGGAAACCTCGAAGATATGGAAAAGAAATTTTAAGGGGCAATATCCTGAGAAAATGAAGAACATACCGGGTACGAGGTCATTTGAAGATAGCAGTGATGCGTTTGAAACGAAAGAGTAGGAAGACCTCGAATCGGAAACGACACAGGTGAATATACAGATGAAAAGAAGTAAAGCACTCGAACCACATCAGAAACGAGCAGAACATTCAACGTGGCGTACAGGAACTCCTCACACGGCTGTTGCTGAATATAAATATTTACAGAAATACTTCTTCGGGAACTAGTCCAAAGATCGGCTAGGCTCGTATAACTGGGTAATATTTCAGTTTACAAAGAGAAACCACGAAAAGTTTTCGCTAACGATCTCCTAATAATGTTTTATAGTTTTTAAGTAGTAGTTTTCAAGATACTCTCACCGTTATCCTTCATCGCAACTGTAGGACTCTCTTTGAACACCAGTAGAGTGCAAGCTGATTTCTGTGGAGGATTTCCACCTTCGATCAAATCCACGTAGTTTCGCAACTCACTGAAAGATGTCGAGAATACCAAACCTCGATCTGTAATTTTTCACCAACTTCAAGAAACATTCGAGAGAGTTGACATCAATTGGTTCCAAATGGCTCAATAAGTTCGCAAATCCTCGAAGATTTGCCGAAATAATATGAAAAGCAGCACCAGATGATGATTCAGATGCTACACCGAAGTATACGATCTGTCTTGAGATCCAACGTGGGGAACGAAAAGGTGGCTTATCTCTCCAAACCTATTATCTGCTGCTTTAAATTTTACAGAGACGGCTCTTATCCAAAGGAATACAATTTTTGCTACTGCGATGGTGTAAGAACTGAAGATTCAGTTGACTCACCCACTCAGTGCTCTCTCCCTCTCAAGACTGTCTTAAAAACCATAGTTGTTCGGATAAGGAAAGTTCATGAGCACTACTATGAGCTCGCGATGACGGTCACACCTTCTTTGCGCTTCAGCGCTCAGTGCTAGAAAATGCGCCTTCTCCCCTCCAAACGAAGATTCAGTATGGACACTTGACTCTTGCGGTAACTCCTAGCTTCCCCAACGCCCACCCCGTCTCCTTGCCCAAGGCCACTTTTTGTCGCCTCGTATATGTGTCGGATGAGAATTTGCATATTAAAATGGGTTACGCCGTGCCGGATTACTGTAAGAGCTGGCTGCCTATACTGAATTTTCGGCACTATTTACCCTTTACTGCCCCACCTTGTCGAGAATGGGCCGGATTTCTACCGAATTTTTTCAAAGAAGATGAAACCGGCTAGAAACTTGGCTACGGAGGTAATTTGACCCGTAGAACACGAATATTGTAGTCATTTATCATAAAGATGCCTAGCGCTTGCGCTACAGGCGCCTGCGCCAAATCACTGGGTCATCGATCCTGCTGAAAACTTGCCCCTAACTAGTGTCCAAGGCATTTTCATGATAAGTGGATGCGATATTCGTGTTCTACGGGTCAAATCACACCTCTAGGCAAGTTTCTAGCCGCTTTCATCTTCTTCGAAAAAATTTCATAGAAATCCACCCTTTTTTCGACAGAGTGGGGCAGTAAAGGGTAAATAGTGCCCGTGAATGTGTTACACAGTAACCCGAACACATACTCAAGCGCTTCCAAACAACCGCCACATACACGACGCAACATAAAGGTACCTCGGGTGAAGCCGACCGGGGTCTGTGGTGGTGCACAAACGGGTTACTGTATCATACGTTCACAGGACATTAGAATCCCTCTAATCATGTTCGCGTATGGTACACATTGTTAGGATCCTTATGCTCTTGAAATTTGCATTACTAATCTGAGCAGCACCTCCATCGGACAGATAACTCATCCTAGCAAAACTAAATTGATGAATAACAGATTTACGGGGATTATTGCTTGTGTATGGAAGGCTCAGTTGATGAAAGACTCTTCATATATTTAAATCATACTTAGAGTAGGCAATCACAATGGACAGTGATCTCGATATCAAGATTGATGTGACACAGGATGGCAGGACGCCGTGTTCATTAAGTGTTGACGCTCTCACCCGTGAGCGAATTGACCCTAAAATCAGTACTCAAGTGCAAAATAGAGTGTTTTTCAGCACTATCATCTGAAAGTGAAACTTGTAGCGCTTAAACCTGTGGAAGAAAAAAGATTGCTCATTATGCAAACGGTAGTGGAACGAGCAATGTGGAGAGTGTAGGCGATACAACAATCCAAGCTGGTGATTCGAAAACTATATGGTGTCAAAAATGTTATTGAAGCAAGATATGACTGAAGCGTTGGGCTGAACGTATCGCTCTTCTTACCAGGGAGGGGTAGTCTACTTATCTTGGGACTTTGAATTCAGACCCAGATAAATCGATAGAGTCTGAATGCTATTTACGATAATGGAAATTAAAACTGCAAAATAGTTCTCCTCAAAAAGTTGTGGGGGCTTGAATTTTGCTCGACAGCAGTATCAATTGGAAATGCGAACTCGTCGCGTCCATGTCAAAAGCCCACGTGACCTAGTGGTAGTGGTCCCGCTTCGTGGGCGTAAAATGAGGGGTCTCTCCCCGCCATTGTCCGCACTTTTGCAAAGTGTTTTTTCAATTTATCAAAGGCTCTCTAAACGTTTTCTGGCATTTCTTTAGACAATTGATACTACTGTCGAGCAAAATTCGGGCCCCCATAATTTTTTAAGGAGAATCATTTTGCAGTTTTGATTTCCATTTTCGTAAACAGCATTCAAAACNCAAGCCCCCACAACTTTTTGAGGAGAACTATTTTGCAGTTTTAATTTCCATTATCGTAAATAGCATTCAGACTCTATCGATTTATCTGGGTCTGAATTCAAAGTTCCAAGATAAGTAGACTACCCCTCCCTGGTTAGCGATAACAGATGGAATTCTCGGGTGACCGAATGATATCCCCGCGATGTGAAAAGACCGCAGGCGAGACTCCCAGGCGATGGGATGTTTTATTAAGTTATTTAGACAGAGACTGCGACAAGTTCAAAGAAATTAAAGCAGATATAAATGCGTTTTCCAAGGCTGATGCAACTATCATTCTTGAATAGCGGACTTCATGTATACAAGGCACGGTATGGATAAATGAGAACTGGAACAGTATAAAGAAGCTAAACGGCGAAATTCGGTAAAGTTCTTGTACATCACAAAATTCACAGATTGGTAAAAGTACAAGGTGATTTTGGACGTAAGGGCTGCATGTGGGCTTCATGTAGGAAAGTGTTCACTGTTAAGTAACCTCGCCTAATCCTCGATATAAAGTGCTCCAGCACATAAGCCGTAACGCGACCGCTTTCAGACGGGCGATGTCATATTTACCCCTTGTATTTATGCGTTGCCCTATCACACCTTTTTTATTTCACAGATTGGTGACTCACGCAGGACAGAAATCGTTACGAAATAGATCGTACCCTCTATCACATCACTCTCTAACTGTCATAGCTCCGTGGTCTCACTTTTTGATGTTTTCAGTTTTTTACTTGATCTTCTGAAACGAAGATGGCACACTGGTTTCATCGTAATCCTATGAAGCCTACGGCTCCCGTAAAATTCGAGCTGAAAGGCATACTCACTTCCGAAGCTTCTTCAAAAATATGCAGGTACGTTGGTATCATCAAGTGCTTCCCTTTTCATACTTTTATTTTCACCATCATTCAAGTACTCTCGAAGTGATATCGTTCAAGGGTGTAGGTTATCGTAGACAACCACGTCAGCAGCTTCGGTGATTTGTTGCTGTTCTAATAGGAAAAAGAATTGATGCCGTGAAGTTACAGCATTCAAACGGTAGCTCACCCTAATCTATTGGCCAGTCTACATGAGTAATACTAGCTCCAAAATTACTATTGATGTGCTCAATGGCATAAAAGAGACCTGAGTCCAACGCGTTTGTTGGTTTTAACTCAGCACAGTCATATGGTCACTGGTTCGGAATAGAGCATCTAACGCGCGTTACGCTCTTAGATCGTCAACTGTTACCGCATGGGTAGATGAATGATATTTTTTAGTTGGACTTCTAACCGCTTTTTCGGATCTCTTTAATTCATCGAGTTATTTCGTAAAGGAACTTTATCTTAAAGAAAAAGCCGTAAGTAGCCCTGCTAAAAAAACAAAACAAAATGTTTAAACGCAGACGGCGCTTAGGGGGAAAGCCGCACTACATCCACACGCCCTGATTTCTTGCCCAGGGTACAAGAATGGAAATGTGCTATTTGCTCGGGTTTATACTCAATTGCATAATTTGCCTGCTGTCAAAGAAATAAGTTTGCTACCGTCTACACCTTTCATTTCTCAAAATTGAATTCACTCAATTATTTTGTTATAAGAATCACGGCTTTGAATGAGAACACAAGCTAAATTCGTGCTTCCGCCATTCTATAGTGCTATGTATAACGTGCTAAGTGTATATATTGATTTGTCCGTGTGCTGTGTGTGTATGTGTATGCGTATGCGTGTAAGTAAGTAAGTAGGTATATATGTACACTGGTGTGCAAAACTTAGGGACGAAAGCAACTTTCGATCACTGAACCTCTGCCAGACGACAGAGCTCGATGAAATTTATACCGTACCAATAGAGGATCATTACGGTATTGCACAGGAAGTAACTCGCAGAAAATCGAAATAGGACTAGCAAATAAGGCACTTTTATTGAAAGGTATCGATTACACATAGTTCCTCACAACTTATCTTAGTACTTCAAAAAAAGCGACGCGGTTCCTAACAGGGTATGTGATCACCACGGACAGCTGTAAATGCTCTGCAATGCGATCCCATACTTTCTACGAGGTTGGAAATGAGTTATTGTGGTAGGGCATTCCACTCCCCTATCAGCGCAACTGACAGTTACTGGATGGTCAGTGCTGCGTTTGGACGTGCTGTAATGCCTCTACCCAGTGCATCCTACACGTGCTCTATGGGATTCAGGTCGGGGGCACGGACAGGCCACTCCATTCGCTGGATAACCTCTTGTGTAAGAGCTTCTCCACCTGAGATGTTCGATGCGGTTGCGCATTGTTATCCATGAAAATGAATTCAGGGCTCACTGCAGCCCTGAAAGGATAGACATTAGGGAGGGGTTCCCTTTCACAGTAACGCCGACTGTTAAGGGTGCCACGCTCAAAAATCTGGAGGTCAGTACGGTTACGAAGCATGATGCCTCCACATACCATAACACCTCGACCACCAGAACGATCAAGTTCCACAACGTTTCTGAGGGAAGTGTGTGTCCCCAGCTCCGGCCATGAGGGTGCGTCCAGAATCACTGCTCAGACTGAAGCTGCTCTCATCCGAAAAAAGCAAGCGGCCTCATTTCTCATCGGCCCGTTCGCTATGCTCCTGGCACCACTCTAAACCGTCTCGCCGATTCGCGAGGGTCAAAGGAACCCTACGTAGTAGTCGTCGGGCGAAGAGACCACCACCGTGCAGTCGTCGTGCCACTGTAGTGCGTGGGATTGCTTGCTTTGAAATCCTGTTAAATGACATTGCAATCAAAGAGGCTGACTGACGTGGATCTCTTCTTGCCTACTGCACAATGTCGCGGTCTTACCCTAGAGTAGTTGTTCTTGGTCGACCTCCTCCTCTCCTTCATGCAGCAGTATAAGAGGTTCGGAATGCTCCCCGTGCATGTGAAACAACGCTGTGAGAGATATCAGGTTCCTCAGCTGCGTTCCTCATGGTTCGACCTTTTTCGAGTTTCCCAATGATCCTTCCTCGTGCCAGGTTATCCAGACGATGTCAGCGGGATATGATGTATAGAAGGATAACACCACAGTACTTGGTAGCTACTAGATGATTGACAAAAAAAAATTTTTTTTTGTACCTAACAGTTCCCTCGATTTGTGGTGGTAGACATATTTCTCGCTTTATTTGAACTATTCCTCCACCAAGGGATGTCCAACTCCCTATGCATAACGGTCATAGGTCTGGCAATGTAATCCCACACTTTCATTTATTTCCACCCAGTCCTCAATGTTTTATGTTACATTATCCATCTCGTCCCTAAGTTTTGCACACCAGTGTATGTATGCGTGTATATGTGTGTATGTATGTATGTATGTGTTCGACCGGGAATTAACTCCGGTTACCGTGGACCTAGACAGTATGAATTAAGCCGAGTACAAGCGGCAGGATAGGAGCTATAGTAGGAGGCAGGACTAGATCGTCAAGTGGGGGCGGGCTTCCGCAAAAATGTGGAAATGGACTTAGAGGATGACAGGTGACAAGACTAACCCGCCCACAAGGGGCGTGGCGTGAGCAGAAATATCTAGTTGAACGCTCAAGGCAATATTTTCGAAATAAACAGCAACAGGTCGAGACTTTCAAGGCATAGGCATAGACTTTGGTACATTATGAAAACCACTTGCATGCCCTGTCAGTCCTCTGTCTAGTTTCGTGTTCCGGAAAGTATCAGTTGCTAAAAAGAGGGCGATTGCCGATTATCTCAACTTTATCATAAGAAGGAGGGAAGCCAGGAGTTAGCTGGGTGACCCGACTGGTTTTCAAGTAACGAAGGGGGCTTGGTAATTGCAGTGAGAATATTGGTGCTGACTCCTGCCTGGAAAACCAAAGATTGATCAATCGGCATTATAATTGCTTCAAAGGATAAGTACAGAAATCGAAAGTCTTTCTGCAAATTACTTGAATTAATTTTGCTTGTAGTAGCACAACTGATATGCTGAAAGTGTGTAAGCGGCGCATCCTGAAATGGACTTAATCAATAACAGTGGCTTTGATGCTACATTCGTATAGCCTGGTACGCACGATATATTCTTCATAACTCGAGTTGCACTGTAAGAATTATTTGCGAACAGTTGGTGAGGCATAACAATATGTGGTTCATCAGATATTCAGTGGTGGTGTGCATGTACGGTGCAAATCCATGATCATTATCGCAATAATCTAATACTTCTGTCCTGCGCTCTGTTCTGTTTGTAGTATTAGCATGCACATAAGAGATAGATGCTGGAGGTACTGTTTGATGACTGCAAGGTCGAAGAAGAGGAGGAGGGGAAGAGCGTACGGTCCATGTTATCGCAGTATAGGAACATCGCTGTTATAAGCGCAGGTCCTTGTTCTTACTTCCATTAATAGGGCCTCACATGCGAGCAGGCAGGTACAACGTGCATCCTCTGCCTTCATTATCATACCACGAACGATGAACTTCGGGGCGGGCTACCGTTTATAGTTTTTTGGTTTGATTAGCTTTGTTTTGCATGTTTTTTTTCAGAGATTTTGTTTGTTCTTTTTGTAATTTCTAGATGATCGCTAGGCTATTTGATCGCCACTAACAATAATTATTTGTACTCATTCTCACAATCGAGGGATTTTCTAGATAGCGAAGCTTTTCAATTACTAATGCCTTGAAAACAACAATTCATATCGAACAGTTCTCATGTTGACGGTGCTGAAAAGAGTTTCCATGTCAGTTAAAATATTTTTCAGACCTGTAACTAAAAGGTGAACTTATGCCAATGGTGGATATAATAGAAATCAGAAGTCGAAAACCGCTTATATTGCTTTGTTTCTAAAACTTCTATAGCTTCACATCTTTCAGTGAACTAAGGCTGCGGAGGGAGAAGTTGCTGAAACACTTCACGAATGCAGGAAACGATCTTTCTGAGGTCGACAAGGACTTTAATGACTACCTTCGTCTTTTCGCGGGCTTTCTTGTGCAAATCGATAAAAATATGGCAGGCGCGGGTGAGTTAACAATTAAGAGTTAGTTAGAAGTGCAATCTCCTTACATTAAAAAAAAAGCGTCGATAGCGTAGGATAGAAGATGGTAGGACACTTGGTGCATACTCTTGAATGACGCATTGTTGCCACGTGTCAGGCAAGTATAACAGAAAATTAATAAAAGGTCTAGCATATTGTAGTGGGGACACAACAGTACTCACGTGACGTAGCGGTGTTGACTTCTTCCATACACCTTATCGAGACAACACGAGACAGCAATGGCTGCCTCCAGAGTCCGCTGGTAGGCCTTCCGAGCGCGCGCGCCGGCCGGCGGCGGCGCTAGCCACTTGTTGGCAACACTGAACGCCGATGGATCACCTGCCAGTGTTGCCAATAAGTGGCTAGCGCCTCCGCCGGCCGGCGCGCGCGCTCGCGAGGCCCATCGGCGAACTCTAAAAGCAGCCTATGGCAGAGAGTGGGTGCCTTCGTACTAGGTACAGTGGACGGCACCCGGTGCTCGCCATCCACTTACTTGTGCTTGATCCCTTCTGAAGAATCAGACGACGCATTCAACACCCGTTCAAGAGCGAACCACAGCTCGAATAAGGGACTCGCCCAGGTTCATTCCTCAATTAGCAGACTGTTTTATGCGAACAAAGATTATGATATAGCGAAAACTATCAAATATTGTCCAAGGAGCGAGCATTAAATTGCCATTGTCTTGATGTAGGTGTATCCTTGAAGTACGGCGCACTTTATTTGGTTGCTTCTTTAGTTAACTAATGCTGTTTGTAGGAGACGATTCATCGAAAGGGACCAGTAAACTCGCACCAGTGCAACGATATCAATGGGGACATTCTATGCTAGGGACCTTTGCCACGTTAGTATCATTGACCGTATTCAAACAATTGTTACTCGAAAAAAAAATGCTAATCTGACGTGTGGGCTTTTAATTTTTTACCACTGTATTTTACCACCTACTTAGTTTAACAAGATTAACATCTTGCCGATCAGAGGAAGTTCGTTAAGGCTTCGTAGCTTGCACCGTACGACGCCATTTTGTCATGATACTTACTTCATAAATTTTGTTGAAAAATCAAAGAAAACTACCGTCCGTGTTGTTTGGCTCCCTCATGCCATACGCGCTTTGTTCGAAAACCTACCAGTAGAGTAACGTATGGTATCGAAAAGATTTGATGAGGTAGTTAATGCAGAATGCCGAATTCAAAAACTGGTTTTAAGTGATTAGGCGTCAAAAAAGATTGTCAGTGCGCACGGTCAGCCCTTTTCTATCTATCAAGTCTCTGCAGAATTAGTAGTTTTTTTTTTATTAGAAGGTTTCTATCTCATTATGCGGTACAATTAAGAAACGGTAGGTTCTGAGTAAGATGGTATAGCGATGAGCAGTATAAATCTCTTTGAAAGTTATTCAGTTTAAATACAATAGTCCGATATCGCAATCTTCAGAGAAATGTCGGATTCGTGGTTTGAGGCATTGAATTTGATAGACTGTATGGCAATGTGGCTATCTAAGCACGCGGCGTGGGTCGCCGGCAAAGATGAGGTGATATTTCTCATTCGCTTTAAATGCTCTCTCCTTTCATAGGGTCAGAACTCAGGTGAGAGATTACGAAGCAAAAGAGTGTCTCACTTGTCTACGTCGAGCAGCAGGAATGTTCTCTTACGTCAAAGAACAACTAGGCAAGTTCAAATTCTTGTCGCGTATCAAAGCAGAATATTTGCGCAATGTCGGCAGCTTTGATTCGGAACCTTTCAGGTCGGCTTTCTGGCAGTGGTGATTTCGAAGGTTCCGATTTCGATCCAAAAGTTGCAAGAGCTTATGAGCAACAGGTGCTTAGGTTCTATTTGTAACAAACATTTCCTTTCCTGCAGGAAGTTAATAGGCCAACGCATCACTTACGATCGGGTTTCCTTCGGTGTTAGTGTTTTGGAGTTTTGAGCTCAAATCTGCTCGAAATATGCGGAACGATTTTTTAAAAAAGTAACTGTTCTATGAATATTGATAGCATCCAATTTCCTCATACCCGCGTAAATATCATTGGAGGAAACCCTGTAGGGCATTTGTTCTGCGATAGAACGTAATGAACGCGTATGTGGGCGAAAAAGGTGATGAAAAAAGTAGCACTTAGAGACTAAAACCACTAAAGACTTAGACTTAGCACTCAGAGACACCACCTTTTACGGCCACATACACATACATATTACGTTTCTGGGCATACCTTAGAGTGGATTGATTGACGTTTAAAGACTTTATCCTTTATCCTTAATCGTCAAGTTCTAGATGCATATCAATCTTGTTGGTCAAATCTATACGCGCTAATGAGCTGCAAGGCGTTATTTGAATGGTTCATGGTTTTTCCAGTCTATTATGGAACCATGTTCCCTGGAGTGTTTATGTAACAACACCTCTAAATGAAAATTCTTGAGAGTTTACTCTGAAGTGAAGATTTGCGAGATTCAGAATGTTTCCCCCTGTCGTATGGGAAGGTTATGGCAAAATCATCTATGAGAGTAAGAAATGGCCTAGAGTTTGTATGAGCGACGTCACGCACAAATTGCTAATCCGAAATATCTGAACTAATCAATGTTGTTAAAGATCATTTTGACCAAACTTTTCCCGTCATTTCTCTCGCATTCTGATCCAGTAAACGTGTGTGTAAAATGAGAGCAACGACAAATTTCTGCTCAACACAGTGAAGGAAAAGAAATAAATATTACACGAGGGCTCACTCAGGTCAGGCTCGTTGTTCTTGTTTATTCACTTCTTTTCTATCGGCTTATTTTTTCGGTGCTGTCATGATTCTGAGGAGGATAAATGCATTTTGATGAAGGAGATTGTTTGGGTGAGCAATCCGGAAGAACTCAATACTCCTTCCTCTCCTTGCATAAGCCGGATTTTGATCGATGATTGCGTTCGCTTGCACTATTCTTTTATCCTATGCATGTACTATTTATTCTATTTAGTGGTTGTTTTTGAAACGCGGAATGGCTGAGAAATTGAGTGCCCAAGATTCCGCTGACCACTCAAGGGCGAAGCAAGTCATCCTCGATTCAGAGTTTCTATGAACATTCCAATTTTTGTTCGCCTACTTTTCTTGTTACTATTACTTTTTTTTCTTATGAATTCTCATCCGTTTTGTTAATTCTTTGTTTGAGCGCGTTTGTTGAACCACAGATTAAGCTTTTTTTTCAATACCCGCTCATTTCATAGTTTATTCCTACATTTGTTTGTAGGCCATAGCTGAATCGCAAGAGGTGATCGTTGCTCGTGCGATAGAATTGAGACACAATCCCTTTCTCATTTCGTCACTTGCCGCGTATACCGCCAGCATCTTCGCGAAAGCAGGTTCGTGCATTTGCTGTTGAATTACAATTGTGAATAGTTTGGGACTTCAGGTATAGCAAGGCTTACAAATATTCTTACGAAATTCAAAAAAGAAATAGGAAAACTTACGATGATTTAGGAGAGACTCTGTCATCTCTTAAAGAAGAGATTTTTGGAAGGTGGAGACGCTATCTGCAACTCAAAGAACACTTCTATCTTGCTTATGCTTACGCTTTCCTTGGTGAATCGTTGCTCAAAGAGGATAAATGTGGAGAAGCAGTGAGGTAGTTGTTAACATTTTAGAAAATAATAGAAGCGAAATTCATATTATCAATGTAGAGCTTGCAAGGAGGGTGTTGCGGAATACGAGATCGCTAACGATTTTGCGGCTAAATACAGTACTGCTCCAGGCCCAGGTACCTCATTTCATCCTAAAGAAACCTGATAGAAATATCTTGATGTTTCTTCGCAGGTACACGAATAAAGCCTCAAGAACATCTGTTTTTTCGCAATATCAAGCCTCTCCTGGCCCGCCACCTTGAAAAAGCAGAACGAGAGAATGGATTTATTTACCACCAGCAGGTATCACATCCTTGCTTTTTTTTTTGCACAACTAAGCTATGAGTTTTTACGTTTGCTTTTTTCTACACTTGGGACTCTCGAATATGTTAATCTTGTGCTATAGCTGACGCCGGACTGAGCCTTGATTGTCGCGGGCTCTCTCCTATTCTTATTCTTATGAATACATGGTTGTAACTATTAGAAAATAGGAGCGGGGAAATTGTCTTCTTGACGACCGCGTGGCCCCCCGGTGAGCCACACCATATCGTGCCCCTATAGTATTTTTATTATTTATGAAGTGTTCTTATAATTTTTTCCATGTTTTGAAGTATCAGCTTAGTTCACAACCTTCTAGAGAATCTTGAGGCATCATGGTCCAGGAATCACTCACTTCCAACTACAGCTATAAGAGAAATAAAAGTTAACCAGTCGGGCCGCCCGGCTAACGCCGGGCTTCCCTCCTTCTTTTGGTGACGCCTGGCTTCGCCGGGCGGTCCTACTTCCTGTAAGAAATTTGCTATGCGTAAATAACTCTTCGGATTCTCCTTTTTCCTCGAAAGCTCTACACCCTCAGTATTAGCTCCGGACAGATGGGCCAACCTCCGTGAAATTTTCGTACAATTGGAATAATTTGAACGCCCTATGGTCAAACTGCCAATTTTCGCGCAAAACCCGCCCTTGTGAGCAAGGTCCTTTCCTGCCACCTATACTAAGTGTTCCCAACTTGTCGCCTGAACTCCTACCAAGTTTGAACGCTCTAGGCTAAATTGACAATTCTCGCGCAATCCCCACCCCCTATGGGCGGGGTCTGATCCTGCCATCTACAGTGAGTGTTCCTATCCTGTTCCCATAACTTCTACCAAATTCGAACGTTCTAGGTCCACGGGAACAGAAGTCATGAATTTTCGCTCAAACTCCGCCCAATGGGCGGAGTTTGGTCTTGCCACCCACCATTAGTGTTCCTATCCTACCGCGCGTACTCCTACAAAGTTCGAGAGCCCTAGGGTCACGGGAACAGGAGTTCTGAATTTTCGCTCAAACATTTGTTTCTCACAAAAACCCCGCCCCCTTTGGGCGGAGTCCGGCCCTGCCACGCACTAAGAGTGTTCCCATCCTGTCGCCTGCATTGCTACCAAATTTGAACGCTTTAGACACACACATACACACAAACACCAACAGACACACTTAGCCGATTATATAAGTAGGATGTAAGGACAATGTAAAAAGCGCGGTCGCCAATGGGTTAATCATTACCAGAAATCGTTTAGTGGAGTTTTTACGAGCTTTGCATTTGGAAATGCTGATGACGACCGTCTTTTCAAAATATCTCATTTTTTGAAGTTGTTCAACGATGAAGATTTCACCAAGGTAATGTACTCCTTCGAAAAAACCTTTACAATTGCAAAATTAGAAGATTTTCTAGGGCCACGCTGTACGTAGTTTCATTAAGGCCTGATGTAATGCTCTGAGAAGAATTGAAAGAAAGTGGAAATTGAAATGAGTAAAACAAAAAATACAACTGCAGTTCACGTGTGGACTGCACGGTCGTCAATGGGTTAAAGGGAGAAGCAATCGCAAAAATCTATTGGGAATTTCATCGCTTGGCAACGATACCACTGCATGGCGGTGAAGAACAACAATAAAGGTTTCGTCGAGGACGATTACAAAGCCAGCCGTAGTTGGGTTCAGGGTTCGATGGTCGCATCACCAACTTAGCGTCAGAAAGGGGTTCTCATAATATGTGTTCGTAAACTGATCATCTGCTGTTTCAACAGTAATTTCGTTAAAGCGTCAGTTAACATGCACTAGCGCACTTCTGGGTTTGAAACATAAGACAATGCTATTTCTGAGGAGTGAATTTTCTAAGCCATCTTTAGTTCTCGGGGTAGATGTGCCCCTCCACTCGGTCGGTGAGGGCGGGTGCGCTTCGTTGCGCGTGTCCGTCGAAACTAGGTCACGCCGCAGCCGTCGCACGCGGCGAGTCGGTTCGCGATATTTGACAGACGTCACAATTGTCACTGGGGCATACGCTTTGCGTTTGGTCCACGGCAGTCAGTTCAAGAAGAAGATAACACAGACAAATGCAAATCATTTGCTCCAATGACACTTGGTGGTGCTGAATGTCACCTCGAGACCACAGTGTTATGCGCCGCGCGCGAAGTGGGCGGGGTGACCTACATTCGACGGACACGCGCAACGGACGTTCTCCGGTGAGGGCACAGAGAACTATTCTTGAATAACTGTTTCCATTGTTCTTGAAATAAGAGTTGGGCATTAGATTATCAATATGAGCATTTTGGGAACGATCAGGACACGTTTCATGAAAAAAAGCGTGCACCAAGGTTTTGAACCTTTATCTCTATCTACGAGTCAATGCCATGCCAGCTGCACAGCGGAGTGACTACTCGGTTCGATAATCTGTGCGATCCAGGGGCTCCGAGGGAAAATAGCACCATAGTTTCGCTCTCAGAATCATCCATGTTCGACTCTCGATGAATCTTGGCATCGCTTTGCATTGATGTTGTAAGACTTTTTTAAAACCTGCTGCCAAGATGTTAAATAAGTTTTTATCAACTTACGTTTCGGCGTAATCGCCTTCTTCAGAGCCTGGAAACCTGTGTTTTATCATTATCCATCCTTCATTCAACAAATAAACTTC
>UZAF01020775.1:1535-13447 GCA_900617895.1 Haemonchus placei | reverse complement strand
TGCCGAAATGAGGTCGAGAAACGGTTTGGATAGGGCACAATAAGGTTCCGGAGAGTGAGCCACGGTCAACCTCCGCCCCTCGCTAGGCTGACTACGAAATCTAATTGTCGTTCACAACATTCAAACTGGAGCAGAGTTGGTGAAAAATCGATAAGCTGATTGGCAAATTGCCAGCATGAAATTCATGGAAAAACACAATTCAACGGAATAAAAACATATAGAAGAAAATTTCACCGTAAAAAACATGAATATAATCGAATTTACTTACCTTCTCGTCCCGGAGTATTGATTCCGTAGCATATTTCAGCCTAATAGCAGCAGAAGAATAAATAGTTTTAACGAATAAGCCGAAACCAGCTGTTTTGGTGTGTTGTGTGCAGTTGCAGACACTGCGTCGCGTTTGTTTGACTCGCCCGAAAATTCCCTTATCGCCGTTTTTTCGCCATGTAACTCGCCCAACCCCCTTTTCCCTTGTCTTTTGAAGGTTTCTATTTCTTTTCTGCATCGTTTTTTGCGTTTTCTCTTTTACCATTGCACTATTGCAGGTCGCACCTAACATTTTTCGTCAAAAACAGGATATCTCAAAATTATGGTGAACTGTGCCTCTAAGCGTATTGGATATACTCAATCCGTGTTCTATAAGCTCATCGGGTATTTTCACCGATTTCCATTCAGTACTTATCATGGGGATAGTATTAGTCGATGCATAACTATTGCGGATTTTTTCAACAATTTGCTTATAAACAAACAATGAAAATGCCGAACAATAACATGCAACAACAACTAATAACTCCGAAATCTATCTACCATCTTCGTCAAGCACTGTTTCCCTTTTGTTAGGCAGTCGGTTTTTCGAGGCAGAGAAGTTTCGATTCTTGGCGGCGATCGCGCCTTGACACCAGCCATCAAGTCATTCATTTCGTTGTAAGTTCTGTTCGCTAGCCAATGTACCAATGAACTGTCGAGGTAATGATCCATAGAAGTTTCTTTCGGGTAATATGACGGATTTAGGAGCGAATCCCATTCCTTGCTGGACTTTGGCTGTCTGTTCCGTCACCGAAAAGTTCGTTGAGACCACGAAATGACGTCTGCCACCTTCAACCTTTCTCGAAGTAGTACAGCATAAGGTGGCGAATATGACTTCCCAGATACGTTTCTGTTGGGGAAACCTAGAAGATTATCTCTATGAGAATCCCAAATCCCATATCCAAATGTATCGCGAGAAAAGAAGCCGCGAAAAAATTCGCAATAATTATGCATTAACCTAATAGTTATGGCCAAAGGTTTTGTGAGTGGGCTTCATTTTGTAGACCCTTTGCCAACTTCAACCATGTTATTTACAACCGAATCAAATCAAGTATAAAAATCACTATAGTCAAAAAGAATTAGGCAGGGGGCATACCGACTCGCAATCAAGATCAATAATATTTGCAAAGAGGATATTACCTCAGAAATCGATAGTACTATTCATGTTTTTTGGATATGGGAAATATACCTTGTTAACATCGATGCAAATAGAATCGAACGCTCGTACGACATCGTCATGACAGTCAAGAATTATGACGTTGCTTTTCTCTTCAAGTACTTGGCGTCTGAAATAGTGCGACTCAAGTCCATGTGTTGCAGAAAGGGTCGAATGGAAGAAATCACCTCATATTCTGGCCAAACACGAGTTTATGGACCAAATTCGTGAAGACTTCTTCGATTTGGCGTCGACTCTGAATTCCTTCAGAGCCTGATTCAACACTGGTACTACACAAATTTTTACTTGACTTTTGCAAATGGATAGCATCATAAGAATGGTTTTTCGCTTCATTATCTACTCTCACAATGATTAGGTATTACATAAGTTGTGCTTTATGCTCTACATTTCCTCAAGAAGTCGCCTTCCGTTCGTTTCGAGTTCCTGAGCATTCGCCGAACTTCAAAATAGCTCCTTTCCGGGTCCAGGAGAAGTTCACCTAGCACATTTGTTATCAGGTACCTTGAGCAGTTTCTCTGAGATTTGTCGAGCTCACTAAAGTCCGTATAAACAAGGCATTCCTTCCTCTACAGAAGAACGGAAGATTGATCAAATAACACCATGTTCGTTCGAAGGCACGAAATCTCATTTCATTTCATTTCGGGTTTATAAATCAAACTCTTTCTCTGTCCACACAGTTCAGAAAAATGCTCTTTGAGAGATTTATGATAGATGCTGTTTCAGTAACTACTTCAGTGCCTGTTGAATTTCAAGGTTATAGGTTTTCAAAAAGCAAAGGAGCTATTCAAATGAATCCCGCATGTAGTACGACGAGCTATCGTATACCTGTCCTTACCTCCTGGATTCGGCCGATTTCGTGATTGACTGTGGCTGAGTGGAGGCCACGTAGTTTCATTTTTTGGAAGTGCATGAGTTCGACGTCTCTTGATGGCCATGAAATCCTATGGTGATGAGACTGGAAAACTTTGTGACCATGTTGTGATAACCTTACTTCCTGTTTAACAAAGTCGTGGTTAACAACAGTTCAAGAAAAGTCTATGAACTTCTTCCCTCGATTCGGTCACGCCACAGCTGCTGAGGCATGTCCAAAATGTTAATTCTCAACAAAGAACTTTCATACCTCGCTCAGCTTGTTGCTGCTTTTATCTGTTCTCAGCATGTCGTTGCGGAAACCTTGAAACCAGCCCACTGGTTCATCACCTATGCTCATATTACCGTAACGACGCACATGAGATAGAACAGTGAGTCCTTTCACCAACTCGAACTGCTCGCCCAACGTTTCCAAAGTAATGTCCTGCTGAAGAACTGATGTTTTACACTTACACATCATCAATTTGGATTTTCTTGAGATGCATCGAATCTTCCTTAAAAACGGAACAAACAAACTGTGGATGATGGGGCTAGTCAGCCATTACTTTAAACGAAATCTATACCTCTATGCTAGTGCGTAACCAACAAAATTAAATTAAGTCTGGGGCGTACGTTCTGCTCTGAGAGTAGTGATCATTTCGCGATGTATGGCTAGTGAGCATGAATGTGAAAGTGCTGATAGTGAGTATAGCTCCAATGAAAAAAAGGAGGGCAACAAACATGAGGATAGGCCCTCGTTGTAGCACCTAATTTACGCTTTTGTAGGAGATATGGTGAGTTATGCTTCAGACTTTTGAGCAAGTAAATGCATCACTTCTACTTTACATTGCCCCACGCTTTAAATGCTTGACGCAGCCGACACGATGTTTTTGAGGAGAATTTTTTTTTCTTCGCTGATGACGCTTTTTTTTCAAAAACTGTTTCACTCAACAAAATTATTGGCAATTCGTTGAAAGAAAAGGCGGATCTGCAGTTGTAGTAACTCATTGTCCGCAAGAACAACTAGATCTAGCGCTCATAATAATGGCAAATGTGGCAGATCTTCGCTGGAACAGAAAAATAAAGCTCAACCATACCCTGTCAGAATCTTCCATCCAGTTCACAGAGAACTCAGCTCCGAGACATGGCAAATCTAAATCGTTGTCGCAGTATGTAGCAAACCCCAATTCATCATAATCAGCCGAAGTAACAGCGTACACTAAATAACAGGACTTAGTTTCCCATCAAAAATACTTTAGTCAGTTAAGTAATTGTTCAGTGAAGCCATTCTTCGTAGAAACGTACCATCAATATCGTCTTCTAAGATTCCTCTGAACATTGAACCACCTTCACAGGCCCCCAGATAAAACACCAGTTGACTGTACTTGTGATTCTTGTGCATATCCTTCAAGGTGTCGTGGAGCTGCTTGACGGTAAGCTGAAGGAATGGAAATCTATCATAAACAATGGGTTTGGGAGAGGGGAAAAATGATAAAGCGTTTTCCCAGGCAAGTGTAACTATGAATGGGAATTTTTTTCAGGAAAGTAGGACTTCATTCACAATGTGTTTTCAACTTATTGTTGTAGAGTGAACTCTTGGCAATTTTGCAAAGCTTCCTCAAACGTTCTAGTTTTTCAGAACCTTGATTCTTCAATACGTACATGAAAATATGATAGACCTAGGCAGCATCGTTGATGTGGCCATGAAGTCTTCGATGTTAACGTCATCGTTTAGCCTCCCGAATACCGCCCCTTCAGCTTCCTTAATTTAATCACTAGTCACGTCATCGCTCCATCCTCCTCTACATGGCAATCCTGGCCTGCCGCCGGCATTCCCTTCGGGTTTGGATCCCCTAGAACAAACACAAGAATTATGGATCTCCAGCCAACCATACAGAGGTCGACTGACCTCGTGAGTCCGGCTCATCAGAAGTGTAGTCCTGCTGAACCCATGTGTGTTTAGGTGTCTCGAATGACTCCCCACTAGTTCGACTTAGCAGAGAATGTTTACTGTAACGCTCATTTTCCGCTATGCCCTTAGTTCGGCCGCCTACCATCACTGTTTAAACAATGTCGCCTGCACCACTTCCAATTCTGAGCGTTTTACGTTCAACACCCCGCTCCCTGAGGGTGGATTTATTCGTACCACCACCCGTGAGTGTCCATATGCTGCTGCATACATCCCCTTCAGATTTGGATGCCATAGGTCTGAGGGAACAACTTTTCGCGCATATCGGTCTGTCCTAAACAGCGTCCTGTCCTGCGAATTTCTATTAGTTTCGATCTGCCTGAAAGCCGAACGCTCTGGTCTAAGGGAGTAGCAGTTATGCAACAACAGGCTGACTTAGCTATGTGTGGTGAGATATATGTGCACAGTAGTTATTATTGAGCCACAATCACATATACTTATGAGGAGGCCATTACTCACTATATCATTCGGAAAAGCGACGAGTCCTGTAGATCCATGATCGACAAAAAATACGAAAATTCGGTCATACTTGCTGCTATAAGAAGATTGATACGTTAATTCATATGATCCACGAATGCAAAGGCACAGTTCACGATACAAATGATCTCTTGAACCTCCATTCAGAATTATCCGATGGCCCCCGAGGGTAACACAAAGGACGCGGTCGGGCTCAAAAACTCAAGGGCTAGGGCATAGAAGGAGCGCCATTTCCGAATCTTCGGATGCCAAGCTCGACCGATGACACGTCAGTCGAGTGTGAGGCGATACGTTATTGCAATACTCGCTATAGGACCCACACACATTCAGCTGATCGCCGAGTAATGGGACTATGTCTTTCTCCTACTCTATTATTCTCTGTTACTCTTTTAGCTGCCGCGGTCCTTCATCTAGTTTCTATCTCAACAGGCTGGAAAAGATGGGGTATTTTTGCTGGTCTTGTTCTCGTCCACCTCTCTTTTGACCATTTTTTCGGAGCCTTTTATTACTTTGGAAACACCGACGTATGCTTTCTTCACCTACATCGCACTATTCTCCACCTTCTCCTTTATTTTCGTCATAATCTGGTTAACCCAAAATTGTCGTAAACTGTGCCTTTAAAGCCGAACTATGCTTACCTTTGGATCACACGTCCGTTTCCGCCCTTCACAGCATCTCTGTCTCCTCTGAGGACGGCTTGAAAGTTTTCTGGCATGACAGAGTCGCCCTGTCAGAAGATGTTCTATGTTTTTTCGCGAAGATACAGCCACCTGCTCATCTACTTACTTTGTAATCGATTTTCAATCCAGCGTAAACGTCGGGACCATTAGGACTGTTGAAGAGTTTTCCTTTATATGGGTTCCTGGCAAAGGAAGAACAAGCGATTTCGTAGAAGTAACTTCATTTTGCTATTCAGCCAACCTTCATTCAAAGTCTTAAGGTACTAGACCAAGAGTGACCATTACCCTGCACAATGACTCGCACTGGTCAGAATGAATGGGATTCTGCTCAGATAATTTTAAAGCTCACAAACCATCCACACCGCAAAGCATACTCTGTCCCATGCAAAATTTGATCAATGAATATTCAATGTGGTATTTCTTCAGTCCTCATCATCTCCATTTTTTGCCTATAAGACTTCTCTTAGTAGTACTTACTCCTCATTGGTGGCAATGTCGTCGTACATCATTACAATAATGTTCTTTGCCGCAACTCCGTGATCTAGCAGGACATGGTATGCGTGGGCAACATCTGCCTGAAGTTTTTGCAACTCAAAATAGAGTAGAAACGAACTGCTCATAGAATTCGATNGGACGATTATGTATCAACTAGTACCAAATCGTTGACCATAATGGGATGCCGTTCAGGAAAGCCGTTCAGGAAAAACTTCAGAAATTCTGCAATTTTGGCGTCGCACTTATGACCGCTCATTCTTTTGTTCCAGACCCACTGGAGGGGGTTTCTCAGCCAATGCATTAAGTGTATTTCCATTTGCAGCACAAATATTTCTGTTTAAGTAGAATCGCTACGAAATCAGACCGCGTCACTGCCCCCATACATATCTTCCCATGGAGCGGCAAATATACTTTTGCTTTTTGTCTATCTATATAAACTAAATTCCAAATGTTCATTGGGACGCTTTTTGTATCCCGTAACGGTAACAAGTTTGTAATCTATTCTTGGAACCTGCAGAGTATTTTGAATTTGTGATTTATCTCAGAAAATAAGCTTTCCAGTTCTATTGTATACTGGCGCAGCCGTGCTAAAACCATTCTTTATGCACCAATCAGCGAATCGTGAAGGACGAAAGAAATAAATATCATAGACTTGAACCTGATGACGATAATTGGACCACCCCTTAGAGCCAGCCACCAGCAATGCGTACAGCTCTCCTTTTGGTGGGTTGCGGTCTCTGAAAGCATCTATCGAAACCAAGAAGGTCTTCAAGAATTGCTAGTATACTTGTTATGTCTACGAACTTACAAAGAAAGGACCGAAACTGTAACCGATGTTAATAGGCTAATCGTTAACAGCATCCTCATCTGAAAATATCCTATAATATACAACGCGCTGCGTATCTGTTGATTTATGTGTGTATGTATATGAGTATGCGTGGGTTTGATAGAAAATTCATAACTCCAATTTCCCTTTATCTGAAGAGTTCAAACTAAGTGCCAGCACAGCTGGGAGCACTTATAAAGGGTAGCAGGACTAGGCTCTGCTCATAGGGGTCGGGGAATTCATAACTCCTGCTTCACTGGACCTAGAGCGTTCAAATTTGGCAGGTGTACAGGCAGCAGGATGAGAACACTGATGATAGATAGCAGGAAGTGAGTGGTCTCGGCTGCACCGAAGTGGTGGAGAAGGTGGGTGGAGGGAAGAAGCGGAATATGAGTGAAATGAGTGGGATTTGAGTAAGAGTATGAAACCACGCTGGAACAGGTGGGGAATCGGGCAGGACTGTGCTCATTGCATGCGCGGTACGCACAAACTATTGGAGTGGGTTTCGCCAAAAGTCAGTTACCCCTATTCTTCTTAACCAGATAAGTATTCAATGCTTCTGTGCCGAACATGTTTTTGATCGTGGAACATTTGCCTGACGTTTCGACAATTTTGTCGCACTCAAAGGCCTAAAAGCGTTTCAAAACTCTGGGATGTAACCTGAGTTTATCTACAGGGTGCTCGCGCTTGACACAGATCAACTCTTAACTACCCTGGTGTGCGAAACTCACGAACGAGGTGAATAATGTAACATAAAATACTAAGAACTGGGAACACATGCTAGACCTATAAAAGTTTTGCACAGGAGTGGACGTGGAACATTAATTCAAGTAAGGCGATAAAATATGGATGCCCGCGCGAATCTAGGCAGTCAGTAGGTACGAGATGAAGTTTTTGTCAATCAGCGAGTAGCTGTAAGGCACTGTGATGGAATCCTTCAAGACATTGAGTCCCGCAGACATCTTCTGGATGACTTAACACGAGGAAGGATCATCGGAAAACTGGAAGAAGGTTGAACCCATAGCTGAGGAGCTCTTTATCGCTCACAACGTTGTTTCACGTGCTTGCAGAGCCTTCCTAACCTCTGATAGCGATGCTCGAAGGATGGGAGTTGGTCGATAAGGAGCAACTGCACGAAGGGATGACCGCTACACTGTGCAGCAGGCAAGAAGAGATCAACGTCAGTTAGCTTCTATGATTGCAATGACATTTAGGCACGCCATCTCACTCATTACAGTGGCATGACGGCTGCACGGTGGCGGTCTCATCGTCAGACGACCACTACATTGATTGTGATCCTTTACCCGCGCGCATCGGCAAGACCGTTCAGGGTGGTGAGAGGAGCAAGGCGAATGGACCGATGAGAATTATATGCAAGCTCTTTCCGAATTAGAGCGGATTCAGTCTAAGCATTGATGCTGGACACCTTCATATGGCAAGAAGTGGAAGTATGCGACTCTACCAGAAACACTGTCGAGGGTGATCGTTCTGACAGCCGAGGTGTTATTGTATGGGAAGGCATCATGTTGCAGACCTTACTGGTTTGCACGTTTTTAAGCGTGGTACCATGGCCAGTTATCGTTACTGTGAAGAGGTGCTCATTTCTCCTTTTGCCTTTTGCCACGGTTTTAGTGGGCTCTGCTGTTTTTATAAATGATAACGCGCGACCGCATCGAACAGGTACAGGAGCTTATGGGACGAGATGTCATTCGACAGATGGAGTGGCCTGCCCAATCCCCTACCTGAATCCCATCGAGTACGCGTGGCAAGCGCTGCGTAGACGCATTGCAGCACGTCAAAATGCACCAATGGCCATCCAGCAATTGTCAAGTGCGCTGATAGGAATGAAATACCCTGCCACAGGGATCAATCACTTTTTTCGTGGAAAGTACGGGATCGCGTAGCAGAGCATGCACAGCTGTCCGCGATGGCCATACGAAAACTATTAGGAACCTCGACACTTTTCTTTTTGAAGTACCAGGATAAAATGTGACGTCACATATAACAGTTCACCCTATCAAAGCTCAAAGAAATAAGTCAGCACTTGTCATGGTGCGCTTATTCTTTTTGTTCACCAGTCGGATCGGCCAGCTGCGGGCTCCCTTTCTTCTTGTGTGGGAAAGTTGACCCACTGCCAGCATTCCCCTAAGTTCAAAAGCTCTGGATCAAGAGCACAGGAGCAATCGTTTTCAGCGAAATACACACACCGACACACTCCGATGCGTCCTGCCCCCACGAGAGAAGTCCGCTCAAGTACTGTGTATTCAAGTGATGTGGTTCATTCCCCTCTTAATAAATTATTACGAACGATAATATTGTGATATGTGATAAAGTATTGAAAAATATAAGGGGGGAACAAATCCCCCCTTATATTCCCCTCTTAATTCATTTTTGTTGTGCGTTGTCACTCGAGTTACGCTCTTTTGACTCACGGTCCGCTCCTTAAAAACATCTACGCTCCCTCGAGCAGGATCCACTTCTCTCACAATCTACAACCTACCATCGGTGTCCTAATCCGTCATCTTGTTCTCGTGCCAAATTTGAACCTTCCGCATCCGAATTGGTATTCCCGCACGCCTCCTGTGGAGCCAGGTCATGCTACCACCCATCAACGTTCCCATCCTACTGTGCTCATGCAAATTTGAGCGCTCTAGGTTCACGGGAGCAGTAGTTATGAGTTTCCGACCGAACGTTTATCTTGCGCAAATCCCTCCCCCTGTGGGTGGAGTCAACTGTAAGTGTTCGCATCCTGCTCCCTGTAGTCTCAATAAATCTGAATGCTCTAGCCTTAGTGGACATGAGTTATGAATTTTAGACTTCAAACAAGCACACACACAAACACACCAACAGACACATTTATAGGTATAAAAGGATGCTTCGATTTCGATGTGTTATCTAGAGAGAGCCGAGGGTTTTTCTGGCACCGATTGTCATAGACGTAGATCAAATCAGTGCTTCTAACAATAAGGTTAAAATCGCAATCAGCACGACTTACCCATCTGCCTTAGTTTCTTGAATATAGCAAGCATCACATGCTAAATACTGACACTGTTAAATCACTTCGCCGATTCTTGATTCTGGAGCCTCGATAGTGGGAACTGATACGTTTGGCGTCCTATTAAAAGTTCATGGTTGACCGGGCAGTCTCACTTGCTCTATCGCCTCCGAAGTTGAGCAATCGTTAAATGCTGTAGCATTGGAAGTGAATTATTGAAATCTCCAGTGAAAATGTATGGTTCGAGAAACGACTAGATAATAGTTGATCTGTGCCAAGCGTTACAGGTAATAGACTAAAGTTCAGAAACGCTTTCAGGCCTTCGAGAACGGCGAAATCGCCGAAACGTCACACAGATGTTGAACAACTGGAGTCTGTTTTTCGGCACAGAAGCGCTAAATAAATATAGAACAAATGCCCAGATTTCAAGAAAGGCGGGATTGGAAATCGTTACGCCGATGTGATATCACCGATGGGCCGTAACAATTAGCAAACATTAACCACCACGGGTGTGGACACTCACAAATTTTTGTTTAAGTAAGAGGAGTTCGGAGCAGAAGCGAAGATGGGTTATGACACAGCAATGGAGTCAGACCGTTGTTTATATACGAAGTGCCAGTTTGACTGTAACGACCACTTCTCTAGGTGGTGTTTTGCAGAACTCCTAAAGATAAATTTATCAAGATATGAAAGTGCATGCCGGAACTGAAGCCGAACAATCTTTGCACATTTATTTTGACCTCTTATCGCCTTTTTTATATTTCCGATAGTAATTGACACATTCAAATCACTCCATCACGGACTTAGCTAGGGGCAGTATTTTGATAGCGCTTTATTTATCTGTAGCATTCTTCAGCTGCGAATATTTGTAAAGCGCACCCGATGCAGTCAGCGATCAGTGTGTCCCTTGACGGCTTTTTCATGTGTTGCGGTCGGAAATGACGACAATTGCTGGCTTATACTTATAGTTCATGCTTATGAAGAGCAGATCCGCTGTTTCCAAATCTTCTGTTCTTGAGGCGTTGTTCAGAGGTCTGGTCACTGTAGGCCGTCAAACTCCTTCTCTCCATCAAAAAGGCTGTGGAGCAGAGTCTGCCTTTTACCGATCCAATCTATCCAATCAGAGTGAAGTATTTCAGGAGCCAGAATTACCGTTGAACACAGCTTGTCGTGCTCTATAAGCTGATATCCTGCATTATTGAAGTCGTTCGGTTTCAGATTGCGCCATGCAGTTGAGTGTCATTCAAAAGCAGTTGCATGTGAATGGGGTTCACGCTTAAGTGCTCGTAGGAGATGATTGTCTTTGAGTGTCAAGAAGTCGCTTAGGGTGCGCCACGTATTCGATTTCACCCAGTACAACGTGAAAATGTTGATCGATTTTATTCTGTCTCCATCGTTTATTTCCAACGTGGAGGCTGTAGGTGACTACATCTATAGTCCCTGCACTCGACACCCTCTTGACAGATTCCATTGAGAGTACAACATCAATTGAATGCAAAATAAACTAGTTTTTCGACATTCCCAATCTTTAGGGATTTCTTTCCGGAACCTTGACGGTTTTTTCATCGACACTTCTATTGACTATCCCACAGAAAATAAAACTCGATGTTCTATCACGTCAACAGCCGAGGTCAAAATGTTAAAAGCACAGTCCACCATGATTTTGAATTACCCTTTCTTAGTCGAAAAGCGAAATAGTTGGTTGGCAATAGTGCATCCTTGGTGAATGAAGTGAGAAGATTCCGCGTTTCTTTGGAGGTCTCTTTGAAGCCACGACCAAGATGATACAATGATTTTATTCGGCTAACGTTTCGGCCAATCGCCTTCGTCAGAGCCTGGAAGCCAAACATATTTAAGATTCATCCTGGCCAAACGGCGTTCAGACCTCAGCTTAGTTCAGGTGTGGCCTATAGATACCTAGGAAAGTATTGTAAATCACAATAGGTAACCCACCTTAGATGTCACAAGAAGACCGTTGACCCTCCTTTTGAATTGCGTATTTATACTAATCACAGTGGGTGGGCCCGAGTGTCCTGACCCCTACCTCGGACGCCGGTGGCAGTTGAAAACCACACAGGTCGAGGAACGGGGCAAGCTCGTTAGTTAGCCAGACATTCATCCTTTTGATTCATTTTTGA
>UZAF01020774.1:0-13293 GCA_900617895.1 Haemonchus placei | reverse complement strand
GTGAGGTGTGAGCTTATCTTTCAGATTTTGGACATTTCTCGTGCATTCCTGATGGTACGTCAGAAACGCTAAGGCGGAAGAGGCGCTTGGTGGGGTAGTGTACAATCAACAAGCTTCGAACCACTTTCAGCCCTTTGAAAACGAAAACGTCGGCCAGAATAAATATTTCCACCTACAAACCCCGAGGCAGAAGCAAAAACTAACGATTTCAAGAATAATTTCCGTCAGTTCTTCTCGTGTAAACTTGATGCGCTCTGTTTGTGAATTCAACCTTCTCACCTCACTGGTGATGATCTTTGATGTTGAAGTCAACACAAATGTCAGAAATGGATCTGCTATGGAAGCCATAGTTGAGCTTCTTGGTTAGCAACAAAACGATATAGATATGCGAGGGCTGTCAATATCACAACTGGCTTCGGCTTCCTTTCTTAAACGTAAAGTAGGTTACAGGACGATATGATTTTTACGAATTGGTACGGAAAGCCCAGCAATAAACATATCATTGTCTATTATCACTCAATTCATCCTTTTTACATAAAACGAGCGGTTGTTAGGAGTAAGTTCACTGCTAAGAAGGTTTGCATTGGGGAGGGTTAGCGAAAGAGTGGATTAAAATGGCATGCAACATTGCTCAGATGAATGGCTACTGCAACTTTTCGACTACTCGAAGAGCTTCTCCTGACGGGGTGATCCTCAGACATGGTAGTACCTCGATTGATGGGAAAATTCCTTCTGTTCTATCATTTATCTCTGATGAGGTCAGTGCCACTAATAGGAAGTGCCTGAGGGAATCGGGCCTGGAAAATGCGGTTGCTACTGTGGGTTGCTCCCATTACTTGCCACCCTTCAATCTATAGACGGGCCGGGTTCGGAACAGGCTATACGATCGCAACTATTGGACTTGAACTGGCAATTGGAGTTGGAACGAAGTGACATTTCTGCGTAAAATTGATATCACAACGAAGCTTCTGCTTGGCAAAGCGCCCCACCGACAGCATTGATAAGTCCTGCTCCTTCGCCATCTTTCCGATGGGTCACACAGTGTCACGATTGACTAGCGAACGAACCATTTCAGGAGTCCTTTCTTTGGAAACACTGGCATTCCTACCCCTTCCTGGTTGGTTTTCGAAAATCTGGAATCTTCTTTTCAGTACCGTTTAATACCTTTCTGTAAGGATATTATAGGAATCACAAGAAATTTTACAAAGCCCTTCCGCCTCTTGCGTGCTAATATGTGCATGTGGCACTGAAGCCTCTGCCTGCTTGAAGATATTGAGAATTTCACTTCAAAACCATGCATATTACGAGAAACCTTCTTATTCAACTTAATAGTACGGGTATAGTAGCACGGGTGAAGTGAATTCGATTAATTACTTCTATCTTAGAGGTTTTTGGATTTTGACGCCTTTAATTTTGGGACACTCTACTCTGTACAACCTCAAACAGTGTGGTCTGCCCAGCTGGCAAGGAGGGTGATCATACCATGTCTGGGATGGTCTACGAGACTACTTGCCGTGATTGTGGGAGGGGGTGATGAGAATATTGGCGAAGTGGCAAGACCACTCCACGTGAGGATTAAGGAGCACATAGATGGTATGAAGCAATTGAAAGAGCCCACTGCCTTGGGAAGTCACCGAATTCAAAAGCACAACGAAAGCGTTTTTGAAGTCGCCGTAGAGGTCGTGGCACAGAACTCCCCTCGAGGTATTTTGGATACAAGCCACCGATCCAAAAATGAATAGTAGGAAAGAATGCTTCGCAATCACGCGGGGTCTGCGGCCTTACCCAAGCTGACACTTGTCGATTGTTATCATCGGCTGCTGGTTGGTTTCGAAGGAGCCACAAAGCTGCGGTTTGAATGGTTCTCCATTAATCATCTGCGTGCCCTGAGGGTCTCGAAGTTGAGTATGCCAGTGAAGACCTTTGAGCAGATAGTCACAAATTCCTATCTTTCCATGTTCTGAAAAAGGCGACTCCACCGAAACGTCAGCCTAATGAAGCTTGTATACAAACCTCGTGAAGAGTTCAAGAGAACAACTCAACAGGAAGTATTCCACACCGAAAATGACAGTACAGGTCTAAGAGAACGTTTGAGATTAGTCTATCACCGTTACAGAGATCTTACGTGCACTAGAAGGGGTAAAGCAACAGCAAATTACAAGTACCAGCTAACTTATATAGTGTAAAAACGGCTGGCAACGTGGAAGACATAAAAAGATCGTGAGAACGAGACCAACCTTTTCAAAATGCTGTATGCATTATCAATAAGATAGCTATCGTAGAGCGCGTCCGCCTCTCGAACAATGATGTCAAAATTTGCTGGTTTAGATTCATCCACTTGGGGATGAGATGAAGACGAGAAAAATGACAACGCTAACGACGATGTGAAACCGGCAGTCAAGATGCGACGTGGGGCTGGTCCGACGTATCTCTGCAAAAGGCTAACTATTTAAACAATCTTTTGATTAGTCACACCAAAATTCCCACTACTAATATCGTGAAGATAAGGCTGGGACTCAAAACTCAGAAAGATGAAGCACGCTGTTCCATGCGACCGGTGACGATATTTTTTCTGTGATTGGAAGAAATGCGACACATCCTTGACCTATGGATTGTTGCCGTAAACCGAAAGCTAAATTCATAAGGGTTAATAAGGACAGAAGTTTCCGGGCGAATCGACCCCATTCCAAGATGCTCCCCGCGCTCCAGCTCCGCTCCTGACCGTAGACGTGTTTAAAGGCACATTCGGCCTATGCAATTAACTGCATTGGCCGACCAATGTGAAAGTCAAGCCTTTTCATCTCCTAAGCGAGTATGCTACCAAATGAGCGATTTCGCAGTGATGGAAGATTTCAATGGCAATATTTATCCAGTAACATCAAAGGTAAGTGATTGAACTCAGCTGGCTATTTCGATTCGAAGCATCTAACAAATTTACTAAATACACAGATAGAACCTTCCTCATCTTTTTCTCCAACCGTTTCTTGTCTGGACTTTTTGGAGCGAGATTACGACCCACTTCAAATATTACGTTGTTCGGGAAGAAATGCGCGTTGAATTTGTCCATTTATCCCCCTCCTCTTATACATGATTTTGCAAAATAGTTTTGTCTATTAGAGAGAGATTTTTATTGCGCATCTGCTGATATATTTTTGTATATGTCAACTGTATTTTTTGGAAGAAAAGAAGTTTAGGAAATGCTTGACCAAAAATTCCTTTTGCGAGCTTGCATGTGGTGACTTCAAGCAGGGCAGACGGCTGCTGAAACTCATCATCTGAGGTATTTGGCGAAGAAGCCCTGCCAGAAAGCCAGTGCCGACGATAGTCCAAAAACGGTAACGAAAGTCAGAGGACGAAGAACATGGAAGTCGGCCTCAAGTCGTCGATAACCAAGTGTTAAAACCCGTCATTGAATTCAATCCACGCCGAACCACTTGAGAACTGGCAAAACATTTTGGCTGCCCAAACTCTACCACCCATGAACATGTGCTGGCCATTGGCAAGACCAACAGGTACGGAAAATGGGTATCGCGCCGTCGCGTCAAGGGTCGGATCGCGGGTATGGATCGCGAAAACCATTTTGGAAAAAGCTGAGGAATAGGGGCGGGGAAGTCCCGCCTCAACCGCCATACAGCCCATACGTGGCACCATCCGATTACCATCTGTTCCGGTCGATACAGCACTCTCTGGCCGAAAAAAAGCTCAAAAACCGCGAAGAAGTCCAACTTTGGATGTCCAACTACTTTGAGTCGCAGCCGGCCGAGTTCTTCGGGGCACGTACCCATTCTTTGCGTAAACGTTGGCAAGAATTCATTTATAGAATTGCAGGTTATCTTTTTGAATTGATCTTGTTTAGTTTCGTTTTTATAATAAAAAAATTTTAAGCTCAAACGCGCATTTCTTTCCGAGCAACCTAATATTTGACCACATTTCTTCTATTACCTCTTACCACTTTTTCCCCACGTTCTAGAACGTTGTAAACAGAGTTGTAACTTTATGTGTAAGACCGCCTATCTTGGCGTATGCCCCGCCCACTTTAGAGATTTGTCTGCACTTCTTCTATTCCCTCTAGACACTTTCGCCCACGTTCCGGACGTTTTTGATTATAGTTATGTGAATATATTTTTAAAAAGTAGGTTCCATTAAACGAACGTCCCGCCCATCGTGGGCACAGCTTCGCTATTTACACATGCCCAGCACGTATTGAGCCTTGCTCACTCCTTTATTTTTTTTTTCTGGCCTCCACAGCGTTGGTGAATCGAGTCATAAACTAGTGAAACTACTGCCCACTGCGAGGACGCTCCGCCCACCGTCGGTCTCCTTGATTTCAGTTGCAGGATCATACTGGTTGCGGTATCTTCTCCCGAACACCTGTCGCTCTTGCAACACACGCGGCGTATCGCAGGAATGCGATGGAAGATTGGAGTGCGATCTGTGAGCTGGAGAGTCCTTTGATCATTTACATTTGATGTTCACTTCCTTCAACCCCTCCCCATTGCGGTGTTGATCGTTGATAATAGAGGAGTTTTTCCGAACAATCAATTCTAACAAACATGAAAACAGAAAAAAATAGGAAGAAACAATCAAAACCAATCGAAAAAGAAAGGCAGTCAACGAAAAATATGGTATCCTATCGATCAGCGGGGAGGTGGGTACAACCGAAAAAGGTTGGCCACATGCCGCAAAGCGAACATCGGAAATCGGGGAGAAGTTCCGCCACCCCCATCCCTCGCATGGGTCTCGACTCGAATGTCCGGTTAAGTCGCACCACTGTTGTAAATCTACACTACCCACAGGGTTCAAACGATAAGATTGCCGGATATTCAATATTAAAAAAACACCACTCACTAATTGACAAGAAATTTTGAGAGCCTCGCGAACGATCCGAAATATGGAATGACCTCTCCTCATGTCTATGCAATAATTAGAGCATCCACCTGAAATAACTGCCATTCTGCAGCTATTGATACATCGAAAAATTGAGTTTGTATAACTGACGAAGTAATTTTTAGGCACTACACAAATATGCGAATCGTGACTTGCAGATTCTGTGATCACCAATGAAATAAATATTGAGTGGACAAATAGGAGAACTGTTGCGTCAAAAGATCAGCTTTTAAAACAGTTCGTGAACCAATGATTTGTTTTTGTTTTTCTTATTCCTACTATCACCATCAGCATTGTTCAGCGAGCGTTTGTATGACTTGGATGAGAGGAAGCACAATGTAAAGTGAAATTGGCAATGCCCCTTCATCTAATTCATTTAGTCCTCATTGAAGTGAAACTTCAGCATGGTGAGCCTAGAGATAATTCAGGTACCGATCACTTTATAGTCAATTAGTAGATAGTAGAAAAAGTAGAACATAAGCAAGCACAAACTACATGAATTTTCAAGGTAGTACCTAAATTGAGGCTTGGAGCAGTGTGAAGGTTGACGTTTCATGTGTGAGAGACTAAGGTTTGAGTTTTGTGGGGACGAGGCTTTGCACTGTATGAAGTTTTCTCCTTGTGGCTTAGAAATTCTTTTCGCTGATTTTATCTCGTTCTACGAACTTATTAAGCTTTGGTGGCATACTTCCTATCTGAACATAAAATATCTTTTCATTTTGTTTGCATGTTTATATTGGATTGTCCGGAGAGTCTCCGCCGATTTTCGACACCCAGAGTTTATCAGCTTGTTCTACAAAAGATCAAGAACCTAAATTCATAGTAAGGGTAAGCTCTCCTCTATATCCCGGTTCAAGTTCTTTTGGCATTCCTCGAAGTCTTTCTGTATAGGGCTCGTGTGAAATTTGAGGATCTCACGTGCATTTGACGCGACTGATGCTTTTCTCCCACCGCAAGGGAAAAAATGCGGCTCAAGCCGCGAGAAAGAGTTGGTACGTTTGAATAGACAAGGTATAGGGAACGAACAGTACACGAGTGATTCGCGTAACATAACAGGGCGAATTCGCCCTCGTAGATCGGCAGAGCTCAGAGAGGCCATCATCACTTCAGAACGGCCAAATCAAAAGGTTAATCGAAACGAATCGGCAGATCACTACTCGTGGAATAGGAGTAAGACTTAATGTTTCGAAATCAGCCATCCATGGTCATTTGCTGGAACTTGGTTTTGTTAAGCGCCAGGCGTTTGAGTACCTTACGAACTGAGTGCGAGTGCAATGTGATGGACCGCGCCTCCGCGTGCGACTCGTGGTAGAACGGAATGAAAATGAGCTGCTTCTGAAAGGTATGAAAACGGGGGACAAAAACTGGGTCGCGCACAATAAAGAGGAGCGGAAACGATCGCGGAGCTTTTTCCCAGCGAGCTGTTCAAACTATTCCAAAAGTCAAGATTCAGGTGAGTAAGATTAAGCTGTGTTGCTGATGAGGCTGGAGGGGAATCATTCACTATGAGCTGTTTGCCGCGTGGTCGAACGATGGCTTTGGAGAGCTGCTATACTCTGCTGAACAGTTTATAGGCAGAGATAGACCAGAAGCGCCCGGAACTGCCCAATCGTAAGAGTGTTGTCCTCTAACAGGATAACTCCAGACCACACGTATTTTTGGTCACTCGTCAAAAATTGCTGGAGCTTGGGTGAGATGTCTTACCACACCCACCGTATAGTATAGACAGCACCATCACACTACCACTTCTTTGGGTTTCTGCAGAATCTTCTGAATGAAAAATCGTTCAATCTACTAGAGGACTGAAAAAACCACTCGAGAGGGTATTTCGATACTAATCGTAAGTCCACAACCTTCTATGAAAGTGGTACAATGAAAGCGATAGAAAAGTGGCGATGTTGAGGCGGGAAGACTCCTAAACCACCGAGTTCTTGATAATGCGTGAGGAAGAATATGTGTAGCGCGTGACTTGATCGGCGTCAACTATGGTTGGCGCGAAGACGTTTAGGCGGGAACGGAAGCTATAAAAATCCGATACCCTAGATTCGAGTTAAGTGACGGATCCGACTACAAGGGCTCCTCCGCATCCCGCATGCCCTTCTTTCTCTTTTTTTAGGTTCTCGCGTGTTCGCCGTTGCGGCATCGATTTTTTTGTGTATTGTTTGTTGCTGTTAGTAACATAGTTTTCTTGTATATTTGCCAATAAACACTGATTGTGCTTAGTGTTCGCCCATTGTGTTCAGCCGTTAACCGCGGTAGACAATTCTTGCGCAACTGTGATCCATCACTGAATAATGGAAGATACGTAGTTTAATGAATGGATTTGATCTTCCAAAAATTTTTTTTCAAAATAATTCAAAAATCGGCGGAAAGTTCCCGCACAATTCAACACATTCTATATCCAAATTGAGGCAAAGGTGGTGTAGTGGCAAGTGAAGAGGTGCCCTATCACACATGAATGGTCCAGGACTCCGATTCCGGATCCACACATATGCCAGGTCAACCAAGCTTTCCATCCCTTTGAGAAGGGTTGACCGGTTCCAGACTCGTTTGGGTGGATATACCAGGCACTCGCTTGTATATTGGTTGCCTTTCTTTTGAGGAAGATGGCTTAATGGCTTTTCAGAGAAGTTGGCTTAATGGCTTCGTGAACTCTGAATGATGCCTGCCCACGAGTCCACTGACAACAATTTCATTCTTGGAGGGTCCGAACTTGCTACGCGTCATCGTACCAGCTTTAAAACCACGAGTAACTTTTGATCTGAGTGGTCATAAGCGAAAAGGCAAGGCACAATTGCGAGAGAGTGTTTAGCTGGAGAGAGCAACCGCACTACCTCATCTGATTCCTTCGAGCTTCTTGGGGTTAGAGGGAAAGTGTGCATATCGCTCAGAAATCTTAGACATCCCAGAAATCTAAATGTGAAGCATAAAATAGATAAAGCCTCCACGTTAATCGATTCAATCTCTGAGGTACTCTAGGGGAGATAGTATCTCAAAGATTGAATAGATTAACGCCGGAGACTTTCTTTTTCAATCTTGATATTCATCAGTTTTTGGGATTTATGAGCGATATGCACACTCTGCCTTTGACCACAACAGCTCGAAGGAATCAGATGACGTGCCTCACTGTGAATATAGAATGTACAGACATGCTTGAAAATTTAAAAAGACCCTGCATGTTTAGGTAGGAGATATGTCACCGAAAGCTTTTAAAGTTCGTAGAACGCGATAAAACCAACATAAAAAAGAATTTCTGGGCTGCATGGGAAAACCACATATGATGCAAAAATCTCGTCTCCGACAAAACCCGAACCATAGTCTTTCGCACATGAAGCGTCATCCCTAAGATCTCCTGCTTTTCGTGAGAGCTTGGGTAATACCCCTCCTCTTTCGACTTCAGTCGTTTCACCTGCCATCATTATTCCCGTACTGCCACCTGTACTCCTTACAATCTGAACGATCCAGGCCAAACTTAACAATTTTTGCGCACCCCCAGCACCCCCCACTGAAATTCCACTTCCGCCATGAAGCATCAGTGTTTTCATCCTGTTGCCTGTACTCCTACCGAGTTTAAACTATCTAAGCCTGCGGGAACAGGAGTTATGAGTTTCCAGTCAAAGATACACCGACACACACATACCGATACACGCACACGCATACCGACACACACGCATCAACACACATTGACACACAAAAAGAGCAGTGAGTAACAGTCCCATAACGAGTAGTAAAATCGAAACTGGTCAAAATCGATTGCCATCATCGATCACTGCGTTTACAGTCATATTCCCTTCGTATTTTTCCAAGTTCCCAAGAGTTTTGAACGCTCTAGCTTGAGAGAACAGTTTTACGCATGCTCAACCTTCAGTGGAGAGTCTCTAGACCTGTCACCTGCCACTAGTGTTCCCATCATGCCGTCTATATCCTTTCTCAGTTTAAACGATCTATTCCTAAGTAGCGATCTTCGTGCATGCCCCGTCCTTAGTGGACGTTCTCTAGCCCTGCCAACTAGGGCTAGAGAACGTCCACTTTCAGGGCTGCCCTCTTGCCGCCTGTTCTACCAAATTTGAACGGTTTTGTTTAGCTGGACAGGGACAATTCTTCTATATATAAAGCGCTCGCGTCTGTCTGTTTGTCTGTTTGTACGTTAAAATTCGATACTACCTGAAGAAGCACGTGCAGAAGACGGGTCAAGTTCGGTATGGGTAGGGCACAGAACAAGACCAACAGAGCAAATATGAGCTCACGGAGCTCCGCCCCCGAGGGGCGAAGCATGCGCCGAAATTGGGCGGGGCCATGGGCAAGATTTTCACATTCGGTCTCATAACAGTCCAGACGCTGTGCAGAGGTTGGGACATACATACATACATACATACATACATACATACATACATACATACATACATACATACATACATACATACATACATACATACATACATATATAAATTTGATTATATATAGTAATATGGATTAAATACAGTAATGTGGCAATGATAATATTAAAGTTTGGAATTCATTGTATCGACGTTAGCTCAGCTGATTCCGACAGAGAAGTCAGCAACCAATCAATTGAGAATGGTTACCCAAGGGGCGAGTGGGTGGCGATGCAAAGAACCCTGTTTGGATCCTAAGTTCCTTTCCTGTGGCTCCTCTCACCAGCCGTCCAAGTTCCCGGCACGTCCCTGCCGTCGGTGGGCACGGGCGCAGCCCGCTGCGATTTCGAGGTGGACACATTTAAAGAGTACAGTGTGTACATTCGTGCGGTGCGAGCTGCGCGCGGCAAATTGCGCGGCGAAATTTATAGCGATTCTGAGACTTTAGCGCCAATTATTGGAACCCAAATTTGAAGCAGAGTAGATTAGTAGAATGAGTTGGCCATACTTATCTACTCTACTTCAAGTTTGTGCACCAATAATAGGCGTCAGAGTCGTTCGAATCGCCACGAATTTCGCCGAGCAATTTGCCGCGTGCAGCTCGAATCGCACGAATGTACCGTCCGCGTAGTGGGGCACTAGGAGGTTACTGTATCACACGTTCACGAGACGTTAAGATTTCTCTATTCGCATTTAACGTTGCAGGGGTTTCGCGATTTGAATTACTTTATCGCGCACTAACGTTTGAATACAACACCGGTGCTGCAGCGGCTCTGCACATTTCTAGTTGAAAATCTTAAACTCATCGCCCTACTGCCCCATTATCTAGTTCCTCTATTTCCCACATGTGAAAAAGAAAAAAAAACTCATCAAGCCTTATCCTAATTCCACTTTGCTTCTTCTACAAGCGCTCATTNTGCGCCGCGCGCGACGTGTACGGTGTGACCTACTCTCATCGACGATAGCATCGGACGTTTCCCGCACACATGAAATCAGGAATGCCACTAATGTCATAGCATCAAAGGATTTCAGTTCTTCGAGTATGCACTACACCAATTCCAACGATGTGCGTGAAACTATTCGCCTGGCACTGCGAACGGCTATAGTTGATGATTTCCTTTGTCTTTGAAGGCAGAACGTCCCAGTAACCTATATGTGCCGAGAGAGTTTATGCAAATAACTTCATCGGAACACTGTCAAATCGTCAAAAATTCTAAAGGCAGCCGTTAAAATACTGAAAGCTCACAAAAAATGATTAAGCCCGTTGTAAATTGAAGGGCGCAGAGAAGGGGGTAGCAATCGGTGGGCAATGTGCAGGCGAACCGCCGTTCGCCGCCGTTTTGCGGCGGTCCTACAGCGCAATGGTCAATGCGTGATTCCAGTTGCTGTTGTGAGGTGCATGACGAACCCTGTCCCTTTGCACTGGCTCCGTGTATGACAATTCGTTGATCTACTGGATCAACCCTGGACCTTCCCAGTCCATTATTAGATTAGGTGAATGTATTGAAAAAAGCGTTTCGCGTTGGAATAAACAAACGGTTAGTAGGCGCTTATGGATCAATAACTATCAATATTTGAAGGGTGTCATCACAAGGTCATATTATATTAGCATCAGTAGTGTTTCACTTTAATACAGCTTGCTTTTAGTGCTTTTCCAGGATGTTGTAGAATGCCAGTGGATCACTCTTCGATGAAATACTGGTGGTAAGTCAAAAATCCATTCGTCAAACATAGTTCAATGTGCAACTTAAAAATTTTCATTTTTCTAAATATTAAATTAATGAAAAGATGAATATCAGTCGAGTCTGGGACCGTAGCTGTTTTTTCGTTTATTTTTGTCCATTTATTTTTTTATCTTTTTTCCCACGACTATGTGTAGCATGGCAAATGCAGCTCGGTTAACGTGAAATTGGCTTGCTTGGGACACTTTTGATAGAGGATTATCCCCATTTTCTCCAAACCTACCAATGTTTTCATCCTATCATAAAATTTTTTTTGTTTGCTGCTTAGTTTTGTACAGATGCAAGGAAATGTGTAAAAATGGATGAACGAAAAACAACCTTAACCTCCAGTTATTGTGATTGTGTGATTGTTAGATTCAGCGGGAACGTTGCTTGTATGATTTCTCGATTTGACCGTTTTGTATCAAACAGTAATGATCGATCTTTTTTGATAGCCAGGTTTGCGGAGCAGAGATGTGGCTGACGATCTGGATATCGTGAGCGCGGTTGCTAAGTGAACGTTGTGCATGTATGTTGAACACATGAAAGCAAAATCGATTGGCTGCCTCGTGTTCAATGCACATTTATTTATTTATTTACTTATTTGTTTATCTATTCATATTCATATATTCATTCTTTCGATGTGAAATACTGCGTGAAACCTGGCCATACCCGTTATATTCAATATCAACTCCTTTATTATAGACAATGTCTTGCTTATATATAAAGTACATAAGCTATCGTTAGGTTGCTCATGGCTTTGGACAGTTCTTCAAGTCCTTTGAGGTAAGGGGATCCATGTTTCGTGGGGCTTTCTTTGAATAAAACAGTTTTTTGATACATGATGCACAGCCGTACTGCCTGCTGTTTACGCTCCCTCGCGAATTCCTTCAAGTCCTGTGAGGTAAGGGAATCCATGTTTCATGGGACTTTCTTTGAATAAAATAGTTTTTTGATACATGATGCACAGCCGTACTGCCTGCTGTTTACGCTCCCTCGCGAATTCGCGTCGTCGGTTTTTTCACAGCAGGATGCTCAACTAAAAGGAACCCGAACCATTAATAAATGAACACTTTGAGTCCCCTCCCTCCTCTCCTCACTCGTTTTTTTACGATAATGAAATCAACTGAAGTAGCTAAATTCTCTTTTCTACTCTGTTTTCTGTTCTTCGAGTCGTTAGTCATCGACAGGGCTGTCGTGTGTTGTTGAAAAGGCTGCTCTCTCACCTCGCAGCACCTTAACTAATCCTTGACTCTGAGCCCCCTTCTTATCCTATTTGCGAAAGATGCTTTGTGGGGCATTTCAATGGGTAACACCAACTTAGCTCTTGAGGTTTGGCGCTTTGATTCACTAACCTAAGAAATCCTTTACAAAACTGCAACTCGGTATTTCACTTCTATTTGGTTAGACATATCGATTTACATATCTCCGCAGTGCACGTTAATAATGCAGCCTTGCATTTTGATCTTCGATGGCTGGACATTTTCTTCTCCCAAAGCTGTACATTATTGACTTCTTGTTGGAGTGCGACCTTCTTTCAATGCGAGCGCATCATTTGCCTAACCTCAGTGTTTTATATTCTTCTGATTTCTCAGATGGGAACGTTCACGTTACCTTACTTCATACGAACAGCAATTTGGGATAAAAAAGGCTACTGGATCGCGTTCTTCCCTCTCGCATATATCGGTCGCTGCTGGGAAAATGCTGGCTACGCGAAAGTAGAAATGATGAAGGTAAACATTCATTTGATTATGGTTAATCTGTAAAGGTACCGCAGATATGTTTTAGAAGAAGTTTTTGATTCATGGTATTTTCAGGGTCGTTCAAAGATGTATGCCGACAGGATTCGATCCCTTCCAAAAAATGCAGATCCATGGAAGTACTAGGGAAAAAGATATTGTGTAGTGTTGTTCAAATAGTATTTTGCAATAGTAAACGATTCGACAGGATTTGTGCTTAGAATTTGGACGGTTTTGACCGAAGATATTTATTGAAACTCACTCTGTAATTGTACGTTTTTGTGGAAGCTTTGGAAATGCCTTTCTTTTAACAGGGAGAAATAGTTTCGTGCTGTATTGAAAGGTAATGTTAGTGAATCGAGGTCCTCCTTTGGGAGATGACTCGAGTAACTCCAATGATGACGATATGGGAGAAGAGGCGAGTATTTGAATGTCTTGATTCCCTAAACACTCAAGTAATCTACGTTGTTCAGATGTCTAGCCGGGGATTTTCGGAAGAGAGTTGGTGCAGCGATGCGATGAAATCTGCAACAACGTACGAAGTGTGTTGCTTTTCCTACTTGCTAAGAT
>UZAF01020773.1:0-16229 GCA_900617895.1 Haemonchus placei | reverse complement strand
TACGAAAAATAGCAATCATCCCAGACCTAAGGGAATCGGGGGCTTCTTCCTGTAGTACAGTGACCTTTTGCGTTCCACCTACGGGAAAAAATCCTTTCACTAGAGCCTATTCACTTTGGGGGAAAAACAACCATATTACCTTGTCATTCCCATAAATTTCCAGGCGCAAAAAAGAAAATAAAGTCTTTTGGCCTTAGTGGATTCCGTTACTGAATGCACCCCACATTAGGCTTCCAATTCGTAGAAAATTTTTGAATAAGTATGTACCTTTCGAAAGATTTGTGGGGGTTGTCCAATAAACAACCAGCACTTTCATACTTTCGGACGAGCCTGGTGCCAAATACCCGACACTGGAAGGGAAGGGAGAAATTCCGGTTGGCCTGGGCGGGTATCGATCCGTGATCCGATTACCTGACCAGAAGGGTGATATGTAGTCTGCGCCACTCGCCACTATACCACCCTCGTTCATTGTTTAGATGTACCCGCATGGAAACAGTCCTGGGTAGTCGCGCTCCTTCAACGATTATCTCAGGACATAGAGCTTGACCAAGTTGAGCGGATTTTCGTCCACGTATGGGGTGCTAGAGGCCACCTACCACTTGCTTCCGCTTGAACCTCTTTCCTTGAGTTCTACTGAGGGCCAATATTCGAATTCCTGTCATAAAGCAAATATGTACGTGGCGCAACTCCCTTTCGAAATATCTAATTGGCTGGGGAATCGATCAACTTCCCTACTGATGCGGCCATTACCAAACAACTTTACCCTCTTTATTTTCAATTATGTATGTGAAGTTGGCTCTGATTAGCTAATGTCCGAACGGTTCATATTCATTCCGTTCTGTTTCCGGCCACTCTAACGCAATGATAGCAAAAACCATAAACCCACGGGATAATTACATCCCATATAATATGCTGACGATGAAATTTAATTATTGGCACAATAGCCAGCGTCATACGGCAAGGAACTGCAGGTGTTCAGTTAAGCCTAGGTTGAGCCTAAGGTGACGCAATAAAATTGATGGTGCAGGTTGCCAGTTGTAGCAAATCTTGAAGTCTATGTCGACTACAAAACGCTCATCGCAATTAAGATCGCCTACATTCTCACCTACCAGGAAGAAAACAGGCAGCAACCATGTCATGAAATCTTAGAAGTCTGCTCAGCCTTTGCCTGGCTAGCGATAGGACGGTGGCCATGGGGACGTCATATCCCGCTCCCGTTCGGAGCAGCTATCAACCCACTCAATATGGGCTTACCTTCACTTAGAAAATTTTTTTGCGTGGTTCACAACTGAAGAGAAAATTCCTTCGAAAAAGTAGCCCTCCTACTGGGCTATAATCACTTAGCTCCATTGTTCTGATGTATTGGCTTTTGTTCGGACATACCGGGAATTCCGCAATGCAGTCGACTTTCGTCTGGACATTTGGACATATCAAAGATTTTCTAACTATGAGCCAGAGGGTCAATGCACCCATGAAATATCATACACCCCGCCTGCTCACAGGTCACGCCCTCTGACACACACTTTTGGACGATTGAAAAGCCAAACGCGTCTGTCAAGGACAATCCAAGAATGACTTCAATGGGAGATGACCAAAACAGCCGATTTCGGGGGAATTCCAAGAAAAGGCGACATTGAAAGCACCAGACCCCTGAGGAAGGAGAAACCCATAGGCATTAATCGACCGAACTTATCCCATTTCCAGCTCACTCAATGGGAAAGAGGGTAGACTCATGAGGCTATGGCTATATTGGGCCCCCTTACTGTGTAAGCGCAATGCTTTGAAGGAAAATTTCGGTTGTGGAAAATGTAGCAACTGTTTTTAACTTAAAGGCACCGTTTACGATAAATTTAGGGTACCCTTTTTTGACGGGAATTCATAGAACTACTCTAGAATAGAGCGATAACAACGAAAAAAGCGCAAAAAACTATGAACAAAAAGAAATAGAAAAGGTCAAAAAAGAGCTGGAAAGAGGGGTTGGACGAGTTTCACATTGAAAGAATGGCGGTTAAGGGAGTGTTCGGGCGAGTGCAGGAAGGTGACGCAATGTCTGCAATAGCAGACAACACACCCAAGCAGACAACTTCGCTCCAATGCGAAAGTGATGAACGGCAATTAGATTTCAGAGTCAGCCTAGCGAGGGGCGGAGGCCTCCCGTCCCCCAATGTTCCTGCCCTTATTGTGCCCTATCCAGACCGTTTTCCGACCTCATTCCTGCACAAGGTATCAGAGGGGCGTCGAATTCAAACCATGTGCAGATCTCCGAAACCATTTTTTCGTGAACAGTGCCTTTAATGGTTACTTAAAATAGAAAGACCTCCCAATCTTACAATTAGCATGAGCTCTAAATTATGAGCGTATTGGCTTCATCCTTGGCAAGATTACAAAACTTATGCGACCTAATGTTCCGTTCTCTTCGTCTTCTTCACCACCTGAAAGTCAGAAACCAATTCAGATGGACCCTCACAAAGGCCATCTAATACTCAAATTAGTCCTCTGGACCAGCAGAATCCTTGAACACGACCGATCAAAACAAGAAAGTTTTACCACAACTCTATTTCGGTATGCGCCCTACCATACAATCTCCATTCGGAATCGCCGGGCCTTTTTTGAATGCGTATTTTATCTATACAACGACCTGTTTTGTCCAGCACTATATTAATAACAGTTAAGCGGCCCCGAATGGATAAAAACTTGGTTGGCCCAAGCGGGTGTTGAGGATCCGATCCCTGGACCATGCTTATGTGATATGCCCCATTTTCTACGACAACGTCTCCGCCCAAATTCCATCGTTTCCATATTAGTAATACATAACGGTCACACAATATCAAATACCAAAATTAGAAATAATAACCGCTGATTGCTGTCGTAAGACTCTGATCGTGTAGGCATTTTAGCTGTTCTCATGACCATTCAGGTGGTTCTAATATGCTACGGGTGCACTTTGAACAGCCAATCAATCTTATTTTACAATTCCCTATATGAATTAAAGTCGTAATTCAATTACCTAGACAATAGTCTTATAATTGTAAAAATATCGGAACAACTGAAAATAGCCTTTATGAATGTTTTCACTTCTATGTTTAATGGCATTGGCAAGAATCGGATCAATTCGAGAAGGAAGAGGACATTTTTCTATCAATTAATACTATTATAGAGTGTTCGATGTTGGTGGTCAACGATCGGAAAGACGAAAATGGATTCATTGCTTTGATAATGTGGAGTCAATCATATTTATTACGGCTATCAGCGAATATGACCAAGTATTGTTCGAAGATGAAACGACTGTAAGTGAAGCCATGCATGATTTATGATCCTTCCAAATTTAACTCATTTTGGCTCCCTTCTTGGAGAAGGAGGGGGGAGGGGGGGAGGGGAAGGGGGAAGATTTTTGAGGATTTCTATATCGAAAGCTCCACAAGCCAATTGAATCCTGTTCCATTCGGTCCAGCATCGTTTCGCCATTTGTAAGAAGCTCTCAGTATGAACTGACAAGTTTTTGCATCCATTTCACTTAGGCACCCCGCCCCCATCCACAGACCCTGCCCCTCTAACATGCGCTTCACGGTCGGTTACGGAGTTCGACAGTAAGAATTGCGGTACAAAAGTCCACGAATGAGAAGTAATTCATCTCGGCTCAGAACATACTATTACTTATCCGCAATACTTTAAATCTAGACTGAATTCTTGAATTTTTTTTTGTCTTCTAATGGTTTTTATTTTATTTTATTTCATTTCAGAATCGTATGATAGAATCTATGCAATTGTTCAACTCAATTTGCAACAGTACCTGGTTCCTTGCAACAGCTATGATCCTTTTCTTGAACAAAAAAGATCTATTTATGGAAAAAATCAAAAGAGTCAACATCACCACTGCATTTCCTGATTATGAAGGTGGGTAAAAACTTTGTCATGTCATTCCTAAAAAGCTCATCTTAGAGATTGGCTCTTATCTCAAGAAATTTATGAGACTATATAATCGCTGGCAAGTAAACTTCTCGTAGAGGTATTCTCTTTTGCATCTGGCCTAGTCCATCAACAAACCACAACCTAAATCTCTCAAACTGTCATTATTGTTTACAGTGACAGGTAGTCATTTGTTGAAACATCGCTGAAAGCTTGAAATTCGAGGCATTTTGAGAGGGAGTCTAGTAGCCTTGCAATGTTTTGAGTTAGAATTTTGTACTTCGAGTTTTGGTAATCGCAACAACACAAAACCCAAACCTCAAAGGTCCGGTTACTACAGGAGACGTATATTAGATTCTCTGCAATGAGTCATTTCGCTGTACGTCACCTTGAGTTCAAAATTCAGAGTAATTGTAGTCAAGGGAATCAGATGTAATTCTGAAATTGTATATCACTTATATACGTAAGCTCTATGAGCAGCTGAACTCGACAGGAAAGGCCCTTTAATTGGGAACTTCCGATTTCGTGCGCCATTCCAGACAGAGGAAGTACTTGACACAGACACGTGAACTCCATGCTACAATACTTCCTTATGAAAACTTTGGAAAACATGACTCTTTCATAGTTATCCGCTTTCATCGTCAGTCATGTAGCCTTTCACGAAAAGCCATTTCTCGTATCCCTCTCGAGCATCAAAAAGCTCACCTCATTGGTATTCCCTTTGCATTTGCCTTGACTTTCATTCCAACTGAACACGGTTGGTGATTATGGGTCTAGAGCCTGGGAGAATCGTCTCAGGAGCGGTATTCACTGAAGGTTAACGTAATTGTTCCCAGTGAAGATATGCCGAGCTTGTTTCCCATTGACCGGTCAGAGATGTAGGACCTTCCCTGAAGGGAAAAATTGAGTTGGTATGTAGGCAGCTTCCATAGAGTTCTCTTGACTTGAGCTGCATGAGGATCTAAGGGATGTCGCAAGTGATGTCACCAGCTGAACACGTACGTCCAATGAAGTGGGCGCTCGGAAACAGATGATCAGAAAATCACCATTATATCTACAAGTAGTGAATTTCATATCTGCGCCTTTCGCCAGCCTTTTGGCGAAGCGTCAAGTTTACTCAGCCATACTGGCGTCCCGATATAGAAGTCCCTCATCCCCTCTCTTATCCACACCTTTGGCGTGTGTTCCGCTTGCCGCTATCGGAAATTTTGTCACTCTAATACTTTACCACCACAAAGAAACAAATTACATTTAGGAATTCGTTCTCAAGGATAAACTAGTTACTGGGATGGTGAATGGACAGTAGTAAGAGCACATAGGGTAACTAAGCTAGGGAAGGCTTTTTCAGCACAACATAATTCAGAAAAGTGATTATGAAATAACGAAGTCGAGTGGTTCTTGGAAAAACTAGTAAGAACTCAGAAAGCAAGCAATCTTTGACATCTTACTGTATAACACGATTATTTCAACAATCGTCCATTGGTATAAGTCAGATTTCCTACTCCAACCATATACTGCTTCATAGAAAACCTTAAGTTCCAATCGGAACGCAGTTGAGCAGATATAGGAAGCGTGTTTGTGGGTGGCACAATCAGCGGGCTAGAAGTCCCGTAGGCCACATACCAGTCCGTTCAGCCACCGTAACTAAGCAGTTCTCAGTGTTTTGGTCGATGAAGAAGTAGCGATTTTTACAAAGATGAATGATTATTCCGTCATTACTATCAAGCCTAAGAATAAAATTCCTATTCTGAACAAATCCAATTCTGGGATGCGCCGTGCATTCGTTCTCCGTTAAGAATCGCAGTGGCGTTTTGAAAGATTGTTGGCTCTATAGATTACCTTGCAATATCCACGCAATATCCAGGTTACTGTTTTAACATCTCAAAAGAGTCTACCACGAATAAGTAGACCCCGGAGAAATGAAAGCCCGTTGGCCTGGCCGCTGTACCATCCGCCATTCGATCCTGGGACAATATGCGTGATGGTCTCTACCTCACTACACCACCTCCACCCAATTATTTACTAACTTACAACAAGTAAATAAATAGGCAATCTTCACGCAATGCGCATTCTATTGTATAACCGAGTGCCTTTACGAACGGCAATCAAAGGTAGTGAGTGCCGCCTGGTGACGCCCGTACTCTCTGCTATGGATCATGGTCAAAATCACGACATTCAGCAGGCCTTACTTAGTCTATCCTTGACATACGGTCCCATACTGTTTCCCACTCAGAACTAACGGAAATCCTCAGTTGACAAAAACTCATGCTTCATTCATTTCAGGTGGCCAAAATTATGATGAAGCCGTGGCATTTATCAAACTGAAATTCGCCGAGCTCAATTTAAATCCGGATAAAAAGACTATTTATATGCACGAGACATGTGCAACTGACACAAACCAAGTAAGAAAACTGCTTGAACCCAAATGACGTCTAAAAAAATCACCAACGACATGATTTCAGGTACAACTCGTCATATCGAGTGTGATCGATACTATCATTCAGAAGAATCTTCAAAAGGCCGGTATGATGTGAGTGTTTCGTCAGTCTGACAACGATACGCTCAAAATCCCGTATATTTTGTGTACGAATGTCTTTGTTTTTGCTCCTACAGATTGTCTTTAATCTATCAATAAATATTTTGTACATAATGGATCTATTTACACAAGAGCACTATCGAGTATAACAAAATTCATTTGATTGAAAAAAAAAACAACTCACTGAATCAACAAACATGATCAACTCAACAAAAACAAAACAATGAGGGGAATCGCTCCAAAAAGCAGGGAAAAGAGTACATATACAGAGGAAGATGGCGATGAAATTACAATAGCTCATTTGGTCGGCGATTCCCAACGTATTACTTATCAAGAGCCTTCATGCTGAAGATATGTCATGAAAGATTTTCAATAACTTTATAAAATCCAGACGATCGATATATTTTCATCAAATTATTGATTTTCTTCGGTGTGTATTGAAAAAGGTTTTTCGGATCTCGAGCCATTGCCTGAATAAGGGAGAATGCACTTATTGCTTTTTTTCGATAGCCAACTAATGCTTCGTATTTCACACATAAGATAACGCTCATTGGTCACATATACAACGAAATTCATTTAAATTACCCATCCCGAATACGATGATGCATCAACAAAAGCAATAATGTAAAAGGGGATCAGCACACTAAGCTAAGGGGCATAACGATTCGTTATACCGTCAGACGAGACGTCTCGCGACAATAGTCATATCGAACAAATCAAGAAAAATGAAGGTAAATTAAATGGAGCACTGGAAAGACACAAGTAAGCACAAAAAGGTGATAGAATGATCCCATTTAAAAAAAAAGGTATAAAGTATTCAGAGGAAAAAACCACAGTCCGCACCTCCTCCGGAGCGCATGAACACACCTCAAGTCACTGGTTTATACCTACCAGAATGGTAGGAGCCGAGTAAAGTAACTTTTGCCTTTCGGGAAATTCATAGTATGTTGTTTTTAGGTGAAAAAAAAAGAAAAAAAAGATTTTGGCAGTAACAAAACTTGATTAACTTGAATGGAAACTTCTCAAAGAATAGGACAACAAAGTCAAAACAACTACTGGAAATGAAATCGATGNAGGACCAAACCATTTAAAGATAAAAAAGAGTTCCCACACCTCCCACACCAGTCTCCTATATCTTAGAAATGTATGATATGAAAAAGCCTACNAAAAAAAAGATTTTGGCAGTAACAAAACTTGATTAACTTGAATGGAAACTTCTCAAAGAATAGGACAACAAAGTCAAAACAACTACTGGAAATGAAATCGATGGTAAGAAAAATGACCAAAGTGTGCCACAGCAACATCTAACTAACTGATGCTTTCAAGATAGAGATGAAATAAAACGAAATATTGATTTTGAACTGTCAAAAAGTGTCCAATACAAAGGCTATGGTAAAGCGCACAAAATGTAAGTGTGGCTATACACTGCTAGAGCTTGTTGGTGAGCGTGGCTAGCGTGATCTATCTAATACCCATATTATTTTTACAACTCTACAGTTTTGATTCCCTACTTTTACTCTGCACAACAGCCCTTCATAAAACAGAGAGGTACTCAAAAGTAGAGCTCATAGCACCTTAACACATACACCTCACCAATAGGAAGCCTCCCTAACGCACAACAACGAGTCGCGTATAAATGATTGAGCGGCATGCGATGTATTAGCCCAATAAGAGGAGTCGGAGGAAATTACGAGCCATTCTTTAGCCGGGCTAAGTTTGAGAAATTACACTAACTACTCACAAGTCGATCGAAAGCTGTGGAAGCATAAGTAAGACAACGACAACCTGTGGTTTTTCAATGCAAAAGACCAAATCGCGAATCTCCCGAGCAATCCAGATTCCCAAAGCCAACTGTTCTAGATATCTCCATGTCCTACAGGGATGACTTCGAATGAACCTACCTTGTAATCATCTCCGTATCTTTCAGAAAGATAGATTAACAATTCAACGTCCCTATCCGGTAATCGCACAGTTCTAACTGAAGACTCTCGCATAGCCTTTTGCTCATTGGCTTCAGCCTCCAATGCCGACACCACTTTTCGTGCCTATAATAGTCCTTCAGCTGAACATGAAGTAAAACCTTAAGTTACTGTGGTTGTATGGTGCGCCGTATCGTTGTTTTAGTAATAGAAATGGAAGAATAAAACTCGACGAACCTTTTCTTTTGTCAGAATAGCATTTTTCTCCTGTTGTTTTTTGAGGCGCTGTTCTGCCACAGTTCCAAGCGCTCGTGCTTCCGCCAAGTCCATTTCCTCGACGGCTACCATATCAATAATATCTCGCTTGAATGCATTTTTTTTAAGACTGGCAACATCAAAGAGAAGCTAAAAACTCACATGAGGCTGTACTACTGGTACTGCTTCATTAGGATTGAATGCTAAGCCCATGGAAAGTGCGTTCTCACGGGGAGTTTTCGAAGATTCCCAATTTTCTTTGATGACCTTCCTGAACATACTTTGTTAACCTGACATTTCTACTACATAATACATAAAAAATATAGATTCTAATAAATCAGAACAAAAAGGATACGGGATTTTGGACTAGCTATAGTAACCGAAAATATTTCTAGACCCTAAGGATACGATTGGATTGTCACACTGTTTATAAAAAGTGCAACTGAACTATAGATAAAACTCACACGCTGCTTCGACATTTCTTCCTGTTCTTTTCCAATATCTTACGCTTTTTAGCAACATGCTTGATATTCGGTCGAAATTTCTTCCCTTTCTTCTTCACCATAACGATTTATCTCTAAAAATAAACTGAAAGAAGCAACTGGTCAGCAATGCGACCGACAAAAATGTACACTAAACAAGGTCTTAGCATACAAATTCAACAGCATTTTAGGACCAAACCATTTAAAGATAAAAAAGAGTTCCCACATCCTATCTCTTAGAAATGTATGATATGAAAAAGCCTACTGCAATGACATGGCAACCTCATCTATGAGCTAACACCTTTGCAGGTGCCTGACCAAACCTCTCAATTCACCAGTCATTGAGAAAACTCAGAAACGCTTAACTAGTACTCAATGATAACCAAGGTAATAAACCAACAAATCCAGTTAGGCAGTTGTTTCCAAATGAATTTATTAATGCTTCTGCAACACTAAAGCTTTCCAATATGATTATGCTTTGGTTTCCATAAAATTGAAAAACACCTATAAACAAATATAAGCAACATACAGGTTTGGTTGTATAAAAACATGACTACAATTGTTTTCTATGCGTAGATCATTCACGATGATAAGCAGTGCACATAAATGAAGCAAGCAATTACAGTTACAGCAACAGAACACAAACTGACAAGCTATTTCCAACGGAAGACAATAAATGCAGAGATTATAAATTCAGATTATTCTGACAGAGTTACGGTACGTACGGGTATTGTATAATGATATTCGCGTATATATTGTTTTAATTTTGGTGGAAGACGTAAACTGGCCACACCGGTGTAGGTAGTGCGACTCACAATGACACCTCGACATAGTTCCTGAATATTATAATACTTGAATTAGCAAAAGTTTTAGAGAATCAGGCGACTCGTTGGCAAACTTTTCAGGGGCAAAGCTATATCTATGTACCCACCTGAAGCGAGAACACGCGGCCGCGATGAAGCGGGTGGGTGAGTTGGGGCTCAAAGAAGAGGCACCTAGAGCAGAAATATCGAAGAAAATAAAAATTATACCACTAAAACGTCCTTACCTAGCTGGATCTTTGTATTTCTCGATCAGTTTGGTTATAGTCGGCGCAGAGAATACGCTCTGATCATGAATATCGAAACTGAAGCGGTGGTTTCCCTAAACCATCAATAAGGCATTCTTAAGTTCAAAATGCTTCCAGAGGATTCCAAGAAGAAATAGGTAGGTGTTGATAGCGAAAAATCGAAGATTTACGGAACTGTGACGAAAAAAGTAACAATACCTATCAGGCCGACCCCACCCCGACAAGTTTTCAAAAATTTACTTCTTCTCTATTCGTATCTTTACATTTTGAAGCATTTTTCGATCCCACGAGATATATCCAACCAACAATAATGTTAATCGCATGACTCATTGAAAATATTGGGCACGCAGAAGTATTTTTGTTTATTTATCTTGCTTAATGAATTCACCTGCTCAATTCTCGCATGCAAAGTACGTTGATAACGACGAAAAGAGACCGAAAACAGGTATTCCGTCTGGGCACTATCACGAAGGAGGAAGGTCCCTTCAATGGAAAGATGTAGAAATTCGTCGAAATTCATTAAAACTTAAAACGTCACAAGAGAACAAACCCTCAGGCTTTCCTTCCAATAACTGCTCCGCTTGGAAACGATCCATTACACCCCAGTAATAGCTAGAGTTAAGAATTTTGTCGATATCTGGGACAAGATGATGAGAATATTCCACGATACGATGAATAGTAGGGCTTTGTTCATCGTTCAGTACTGAAAGCGTAATCTTTACACAACCACTTAGAAAAATTAATGTTTTTTCTGCCAAGCGCTTTGTGATCGAGACATACCCAAAGCAGCCGTCTCTTTCCCACCACTTCCTAACCCCTCATAAAAAAAGCAAAAATAAAAATAACATCTATAACATGGAACGAACATGATCGGCGTGTTATTGCTGGCCCTGCCAACTGATTAGCTGCTTCGCCTACTATTGCGAGCCGTTGTCGGACCATTTCGGCAACAGAGCTGCTCCAGCTTCTCCCAACATTCTGCGCCTCAGTGTCATCATCAGTGTCAGAATCACTCACTGTTGGAGAAAAGCATGGACAAAATGGGGTGGCCCGAGACCTGGAACTGAGGCAAATAACGAAAAGGACATTATATAAACTAAAGAAGGTGAGCAACGTTTCGAAGAACGAACATTTGAACACTTCAGAACACCCCCAACTGCACGGTGCCGCGGAATAATTGTATACTCTTGTTAACTGCTAGAGTTACTTTAGTACAACTTTCACCTTTTGGTCGAAACCACTCTTTCATAATCCTTTCAAATGGCTGTTTGCCTTTTTGTGCTTGTGTCAGGAAGTTGTAATATCAGAAGAATTTTGGAAGCTTGGAAGGGTGGGTCGTGGGTCGAGATACATGGTACACACGTGAGCTCAGCGAGGTATATGCTATGACTATGGTGGTATTTTGACATATTTCTTCTTGATAACATACCCCAACTAGTCAGCAAAGCAGAACGGGGCATCTATTCAGACTCAAAAAACCGAGAGATAGGCATGGACATGAACCAAGTGTTCATTCAGTTCGTCTATATCAACGAGGATTCATACTCCAGTGCATTAGATATACCGAACTTTGATGAAACTAACCCGACAAAGTTTATCAAAAAATATGTATTTGGGAAGGTTTCGCGTTTCCTACCTCACTATATATGACAACCAGAGCGACTTGGGTGTAGGTAATAAGAGCCAAAAAACTCAATTTAAAATAAAACCAACAAAAAAAATAAAAATTAGTGGAAACTACTATATACTATATACATATTACAGACTCAATAAATTAAAAAGATTACATCCCATAGTGCTGTAACGCTTATCTAGTTGAAAATGGTATCACCAAAACATCAGCTACAAACACCTCTACCTACTACATCGGAGGATACTTGTTCAACCCGATCAATACCTCGCGGAAAATGGGATGAAATGATTTACCTGTTCCTACTGCGATTAGACGGCCCAGCCACAGCACGCTCACGATGAACGTTTGCGTCCATGTTCAACACTGAAAAAAAGGTTTAAAACCTCAGCAACAGACAAGATAGAGGTAAAACTGGTTAAAAAGGAAGTGAACATTTCTGAGGTAGGTGTTGTCACGTGATCATTGGTCACACACAGTGATATCATAGGTGTTTTCGTTTCTGTTTTAGAACTGGGACTATAGGTTATCATGAGGTAAGAAGAGAGCATTAAATTCGGAAACACATGTTAAAATGGAACGTATAATTCAGCATCATGTAAAGTAGGCAACTAAACAAAAGGTAAACAAAGGTTTAACAGACTTGCGACAAAAGTCTGACTGGGCATTAGAGAGGAGTAATTAAGCGCCAACGCTTGGAGTTGATCATATTCCCGTTCAAAGAGAAAAGATTAGCAAAATGGAGATTACGATGGACCAGAGGATCAAACTGACGACAATATGACGCATACTGTAGCATGTATCGATGTGTGCACAGTCTGGTGTGTTCCCTTTTCGTTTCTGACCTTTACTGATGAGTCATCTAACATACAAAAAAAATTAGCAGAAATACCCGAAAAGACGATCGTAGATACACAAAATTGACGCGTCGAAGTGGATCGTTTGCTTTACCCTTCCTAAGATCTCAGATTTGGTTGGCTACAGTGGAGTATTTCTAGGCCCCTAACCTCATAGCAAGAAGATAAGGAGCTAGTCAACAGATGTCAGCATTCACTGTTTGCAATGGGCTGTTTAAACGTCATGTTTCATTGTATGTTAAGCAACTACAAAATGTCCTATCGCGATTTTTTATTGCCCTGAACACAGTCAGTCTAAAATATGTATGTGGTGCACTTTCTATTGTATTGCGAAATTTCTTCGACTGACAAAAAAAAGTTTTCTGGCTAAACATCTGCGCTTCCAATGCAAAAAAAAGGGACAACAGTTACAAATAAAAACAAAGAAAACTTAAGAACTTTAGGAAACGAGTTCCGCAAGATACCTTCTATACGAAGTCTTTTAGCCTGAGACCAACTGTTTCTTTACTAGAGGGCCAGATAAACACTTCAATGTTAGAGCAGCGCGGTAACCCAATTCAGAAATCAAACCAACACTAAACTTACGATTAAACGAGAATTCAGAAACTCTTAGGAGAGCACTACTCAATAAAAAACCTTACGGGCTGCATAGGCCCGCACAAAACATCATTTGACCAAAAATTCAGAAATTCAATAATCCGCGATCGAAACTAGTAGTTATCAAATGCTATTCAAACAAATGAGCTGATAAAGACTGGAGTAGAAGAAACGGAAGCGGACGACTACAGATAGCATTGATCGGAACCATACGTTATACACTATATAGATGCAGCATAAAACACTGTGGACAGACTGGCGGTGCAATGAGCTATAAGCGACGTAGTTAATATCTCCTATAAAGAAATCACTCATTCAAAACACATCAATCCCATTAATTCCGAGTGTTTGAATGGAATCAGCCCTTTTCACTCGATGCTACTACAAGATAGCGATGTTCAGAACAAAAGTCTGTTTTCATAGGTTATCATCGCACTCTGGGTACCATAAATTAGTTCGATGCAAATGATTTTTGATGACAAATGACATCAAAGTACTGCTGTATCCTTTTTAGAGACTCGCTGTCGCAGAACTACATCAACGCAATTGAGTATGTGAAAATGCTATGAAAGGAGTGACAAGGAAGATCCCAACCAAGAAAAACACGAAGTCTTATGAACTTAACAAAATGAGAAAATCCAGATGACTTCTTAAAGCAAAAGACTGAAGCGAAAACTCTAAGTGAAAGACGAAGTGACTAGACATATTAGAATGAATGTTACTCTCATTACAGAAATTGTCGAACTTACTATGACGACTAAGCTATTGCCTCAAAACTACGGAGCAAGTCGGTATTCAAAACAGATTCAACAAGCCGAAACTACCTATGTGAAAATCAATATAAATCGTTCTGATTAACATACCTCGATCTTGGGTCGTTTCCACAAGCTCTGGCAATACTGGTGAGGCAGCCTGTCCTTCCGTCACAACTCCATCTGGCGAAACAAATGGCTGCGATGAACTTGAACCATTAGCGGATCTAAACGTGCGTTGGGAATTGCTCAACATATGCAGGACCTAACAAGCATCACAGAAGGTCAATGAAGAACTTGAAAACTATTCATTCATCTGTGTACCTAACTACTCATTGAGATGGTTGACTAATGACAAGTTAGGGAAGGCTATAGGGGCGAATGAAAAAATTATAACCAATCTGCCTTCCTGTCTTGATCTTCCTCGCTTGAGTGCAATAGCTGGATAAATCACTCATCACAAGACTCACCCTGTAGCAAGGTTTGCAGGGGGATACATAGTGAAATGAGCCAAACGATGGTGCAAAGATGAGAGAAACGATGTCAACGCTGCTTCTAAAAACGATTAATATAACATAGTGACAGGACAAAGGGAAAAGTCAAACGACCACTGGTCAAGATACAAGAAGTTCAGAAAGAGTACGGTAATTTCTGCGACCTAGNGCCTTGGGAAGCAATTCTAAAGTCGATACTTCAGTTAGTAAAACTCACTCTCTCGCGAAGTTGAATTCGGTCCGTTAGTGCTGTGTAGATCATGTTGCCGACGACCAGGAGAATGAGTGATAGGGATATGAAAATCACTATTCCAGCCGCCGTTCGAATTACTATTGCGCCGTAATCGGGACCCTTCTGAAGTGAAACGATCAAATGATCAACATAGAAACCCTAGGTGGACGATAGTAGGTAAAATGAACCTCCAGCATTTGACGATTCCGCAATCGGCACCTCGGTTTGTAGGGGAATTCTCGACCTAGTGCCGAAAAGACTAGATGGTGGATTACTCGTACCAATGTCTGTGGCTGCTTCGGAATCACTTTCGTTATTTAGCATACCACCATTTCGCTCAATGAAGACCAGCTGTTGACAAAGGCACCTGAAAGTGGCTTGAGTGTGATCATATAGTAATGAAGAAGTAGCAGAACTGAATGCAGAGAAGGGACAGAAGGACGAATGAAAAGTAGTAAGCAATAAACATAAACATAGACAACAAAGAAACACAACCCTAAACAGAGCTAAACATTCACTACAACATCGCCCTGATATTGGCAGCGGTTGTATCGACGGTCATCGATCAGACACTAACCGCTTCGAGGTGCGCGCGCATTGAACGAAAATGACTTTGGAGCACGTTAACCCAACCCAGTAGGGAAGAGCAGCTGTCCTTCATCTGTTGCAGCCACCACTGTACACGCCAATCTGCTCATATTTCCTCCCTCTCTTAAGACGATCAAATCGGCTTTGGTATGCACCAATGCACTGGACTTAAGGCATACTAGCGTTTGACCTAGCATTCAACAAATAAAAGGTTTCAAGAATTAGTTGCGCTACACATGGATTACTCTGCGGAAGTAATGACTATTATAAAGATGTTTGACAGCAACACACGTTTCTGCAAGCCTCCCAGACGTGAATATTGACACCTCGCCTTATCAGGGAGTAATAAGGACGCCTCCCGCCTCACTTGGTGATGAGCATTGCTGTTAGACCCCTGTGCTCTTCAAATCTATGCTGCAAAAGCTATCTCTTCTGCCGTGGAAATTCAATCCCCATTGCGGAACACATGCTTCGCGAGAAACACTCATCTTATCAAGATGACGAACCAGATCACATCAATGCCACACAGGATGTGTAGGTGGTTCAGTGGATTTTTATGACTTCGGTGACGAAGCAAAGAGTTCAACAAACAGCATGTAAGTGCGGACATTACCGCAGTAAAACCCCCGGAGAAGTGCGGGCCCACTTATCATAGGTCCACTTGACCCACACCATTTATGGCCCTGATTTAAGTTAGGGCGTCGTCTCAGACGGTGAGGTAATGGAAGGGGTCCTGCCTAGACGATGACACAAGATGTTGGTCTGCATAAAATTTGGAACGGAGACGAGTAACTACTCGTACTATGTCTTCTGTGTAAAGCAAACAGTAGCAGCACGACCTCCTTCTGATTAGGAATAACGAAGTAATTACTTGGCGTTATTTCCGCAATCTCACAATTTCTGCAAGACACA
>UZAF01020772.1:0-16233 GCA_900617895.1 Haemonchus placei | reverse complement strand
GGTACACTGCTGAAGTAAGTAACGGCGACTTTAGGTTCTCGTCGACAAAATGCGAGCAGCTGATGTGGACAAGGCTGGACCCGGTGACTTGATACTGAAATGGGGTAAAAAAACACAAGTAGGCTTGGAAAACGAACAATCGAATTCAGACGAGTACGTTCCTCCTTCCGTGGCACTTTGTATTTTTCCTTTGCTCATTTATATTTTTATTTTTGGATGCAAGTTTTTTTTTCTGAAGTGTTCATGAGCACCTTTTAGGCTGTTCGTCTACGTCAACGAGACCCTCTTTGAACGACCAGTTTATGCTACTTTAATTGAAGTGTACAAAAGGAAACTCTTCACACCAGAAGTCAGTAATTGTGCTGCTTCACTTCAAAACTGTCTCTCTTCCGCCTCATGCAGGAATATCCTTTTGATTGATCCTCTCAGAATTTCCATTTAGGTGTGCGGTAAAGAAGCAGAGATGAACGGGTTCAGGAAGGCTCAACTGCAGCAGGTCTTCGATACCTGGACGTCTACAGAAGTCTTCAAACTGGCAGCTGATTATTTGCGAGAGAAGGGTGAGGAGGTCGCATTTACTACAGTTGAAATATTATACATATATTATGTAGTTTAGAGTTCAAATACGCTTCCGACGTGAAAACTTTGAAGGAATACCTCTGGAACTTATGGTTCGGCACCTATACACGCTGCAGAGGTCCAAGTGGAAGTTCAGGTAGAACACCGTACACTTTTTGAAATCCAGGGGCATCACGAAATCGAAATTTGAATCTCATTGCAAAGACAAACCCTCGCCAACACTCACCTGTCATAAATGGCAAGTAAACTAACGAGGCCTACTCCAGAGTTAACACGGACCCAGTCAGTCTTCTGATTTTCGACTTCCGTGAATCCATTTCGATATATCTTCGATTATCTCATTTAATTTCCGACTGCCAAATATATCGAATAGTCGGAAATCGAATGAGTGACCTAATAAGTAGTTCTAGTCTTCCTTCTTGTGTTGTACATTAGGTAGTAGCTGCACCATCTCACTTTTTCGATGATTCCGTCCGTGATTTTTATACAACCGCCTGTATACTGTCATACAAGTTCCGTCTATGCATTACTATACAAGTACAAGATGACTTCCTGATGTGTTTGGAACCAAATAACATCTCGTTCAGGTTGGGAGCATGTCTTCGTCGGAGAATGGAAGGGTAAGACAATTGATGGCCATCACGATTGGGTCGGATATTACCTGCTCCAGAAAGCCGACCGTGTTCATTACCGTGGATATTACACCTATGTAGATGTAAGCTTATTTCCTGTTCAGAGTAGATTAAACTGCCGCGAGAGGTGCTCTTGCAAAGTCCACAGTCTGATATCGTAAATCTGATCGCATCCATTCATAATTAACTGAACAGCCCAAATCCTCATGGTNAAAAATGAATAGAAATCAAATCTTCCAAAAGAATAACACATTGGATTGTATAAGAACTCGCAGATGATTGCACAAGTAAAATATGCTTTCAGACAATTTAAAATTCTAAGTATTAGACAACGGGATGGCGCACCCCTATGGAGAAGGTCATTGGCCTTTCTTTGAAAGGCTAGAGTTATTGCAAAATTTTCTTTTCTGAGGTAGACTATAGTGATTGTTCCCGATTTGATTATCTTATACCACGTGTTACCTACTTGATTTACAGTAAACTATTGATAGTAAACACTGCGCCTTTCTGATTCAAGTTAGAAGTATTTTTTCTGTTGCAGAACCTCATCGGCACGGTTCAGTACACCTGGGATAACCACGTCAAGCCTAAGGGCGGCTTCCTCATTGGCACCTCACCAGGTTTGCATAAAGTAATTGATCAAAGGTTGGCCGTTTAGGAGTTGTCAGGGCGTGCACATCGACGGGAAGTTGCTCCTGTGGCGAAAGGTGAACAGGCGTGTAGCTGTTCATTATTTTACTTCCACCGCCTTGGTTGTTAGCGTCGTGGTGGTTTCTGAATGTGACGTCACAATTACTTTCACCACAGTAACATTTTCTCACAGTGTGGGCGGGATTCTCCGGTACGAATAGCACAAGGCAGCCAATCAGAGGCGGCCTATCCAGCCCTGGCCTCATCCTCATTGGCGGGCTTGTCTTCGTACAAGAGTAGTCCATCCGCGTCCACAGAGCAGACAATGTCTGTGCCTGATGGATCCACCATTTTCAGCGTTCGACTTCTCTCTGTTCTCCGTCTGTGCTATTCTGCATCCTGGAAGCAATGGCTGTAGGTACAAAATCGACGGGCATCCCCTCGGCGTCACATCGTTCAAACAATCGTGTTCGGCAGGAACCTGTCTTGCAACAGCTTATCCTACAGCATAAAGCAATTCACTGTACTAGAACTGTTCAGCTGAAAATTTATAAAAATGAGTTTCTCTCTATTAGATATTTCGTTTTAGGATTTACAAGAAATAAAAATTATTACAAGTGTATACAGCTCGGATGACAATGAACAAATTTTTTTTCTCAATGAACAAGGATGGGTTGATGTGGCGCTGAATAGTTGCACCTGTACGATTACTCTTTCTGAGAGTCAGATATAAAAAACTACCCAAGAAGAGAAACTTTTAGGAAAAGAGTTCGTATGCCATGTAATCTCATATTTAACAAGAGCCATCACCGACCTACCTTAGAACGTAGTAGTAGTAGCATGATGCATGGGTGTCACGGGGTTTCTCTTCCAATCGTACTGACTTAAATGTTGAGTAGGAGTGAAATTATAAAGTGAACTGTCGGATGGACCCACATGGACGGAGAGACGGCCATCTAAGGTCAGAGACGTACCATCTAAAGTCAAGGGCGATCGGGAACGCGGAAAGATCACCCACGACCTACTCAGGAGCGATGGTCTGAGGGAAGTAAACAACTGGTTTGCGCGGGTTTTTAGGGTATAAGTAGATGGGGCACCTCGTTTAGATATGTGGTTCCTTTCCTTTCCTTGGCGCAGCATCGGAGATTCCTCCCTAACGCGACGACACTAGCCCTCCCCACGGCACGCCTTGCCTCATCGTCAACTTTTCAGCAATTTCCATTTTTTCGAGTATCCCAGATCCCTTTTTCTTGGGATTGTTTTGTTTGTTAATGCCATAAATGTTTCCATAAAGTCGCATTTGCTCGCGCACAGTCATAAGAAGTATCCGTTGGATGGCTAGAATAAACCACAGAATACCACATTGTTAAGAATACCTGTTTATTAGCAAGTTGATTGACAATAAAATAAAGTGACTAAAGCTTTCATTTTCGTGAAAGGTTAACCTGGTGTGACCGAAAGTCCGAGTAGATAGGACGTGCTAGTTTTTGGAGGATGTAAAACCACATGACGTATCACTTGGTGAAACCGGTTCAAATTGTAAAACCAGTTTTCTTTCTAGAGAAATTACAGACATGTCAGTGAAATTTATTGGGTTTTAGGTTTGATTAAAGCTACTAAATTTGCTGATTTACTCCAAAGTACGATCTCTTCAGCGACAAATGCCTGTAAAAAACGGTGCAACACCCAAAAGCGTCTCGGTTGAGCGGATGAAGGTGGAAGGCTGACTTGTAAAAATGATTCTAGGAGGTAATGCGGTAGTCCAGAAGCAGCCCACGTGTCCCCGGCAATTACGCAAATGATGATAAGAGCGTCTCAGCTTTTTATCGCTAAAACAGCCATCCTTCCAGCTTCATTTACCAACCCAATCGCCTGATAGGAGCCACCTCTTTTTTTTAGATTTTTTGATGTCACTCATATAACTTTTTCGCCATGTCTGAATGCACCCATTTGTAGAGTTCTGTACTTTTAGGTAAAATCAACGATGACTCGAATTATTTGTCTGGCGTTGCTTGTTGCGGGTGTGTGCCAAGGTAAGCCATTTATTCATACAAACTTAAAAAATTACCCTTTTTTCTTTCGAAAGAAAACCAGTGGTCCACAAAGACTCAAGAAGTCGCTTCTTGGTGCAACGTCGGATGTTAACAAAGGTCATGGGTCAATAGAAGGTACAGGAACTCCCGGACTATTCCAAGTTAAAGAGAGCGGAATCTTTGAAGCCACGAGATCCACGAGCTTATTATCCGCCACGATATCTTTAGCTTGTCCGCAATAATTCCCTCTCCACCGAGCCTTGAAAGAACATGTTCGCTCTACCAGATGTCCTACCATTCCACGGCAAGCTTGGTCCTAAGTGGCCTCGAAGGGCCTATGAGATCTCACCACCGTATAAAGCCAAACTAGATTTCAGTCGGGGTGATAAGCATCTTCTACCAAGCCTTACGGAAGCGAAAATATCACTCAGAGCTTCCAATTTGATCGAGATTGCTTTCAATTGCACCGGCCTAACACCGGAATCAAAGCCACAAAGCTTGTTCGACTTTTCTTTGGTTTTACTGAAGTACTGTTCATGGTCCTTTTGCTAAGCGATAGTCGTCACCAAAACGTCACTGATAAACCTCTGACATGACTCGAACTCACACCTATCTTACCGGGCACCTTATTTGTGCATCATGGCAGTCATACCCCACTGGTTCTTCCCATGGTCTAACTAAAAAGCTTCGTTGTTCGTCGACAAGCTCTGCTTCACGTAAAACAAATAAAGTTGATTACATACATATATGAGTCAACGAGCCAACAGCATCACCATCTTACATTCGAAATTGATTTACTTTTCCCAACCCGAAAGTTCTATTAGGGACGTATGAGATCACATTCGCTCGATACCACAGCCTCTTCTTTCCCCATCATGTCACCTGTTCGATGTAGTCCTTCAACCCAACTCAGTCCGCCCTTAGAAAGCCCTTGTTCTTCTTCAAACATCACACATACATTCGTTTTGGGGCTTCCAAGTAATACTATTCTACCTAGAAAATGATTTGGCACTACAAAAGATCTGAAGTTGCAGCACGTAATCTTCGCACATTTGATCAGCAAGTCACAGATGCACTGAATGCTTTGGCTTCACTCGATGCCAGGCTTGATAAAGACACCGTATTCAATTATCAGGTATGTCGTAACAAAAAATGACTACTCAAGTCAATCACCTAATGCTTACATCAGTAGGCAATTGGTGATAGGATAGAACTGTCTAAAGAACACTACCATTCGAATACATTTCAAACTAGTGAGTAGTTGATTCCGAACGAAATGAGTCCTACATGAAACGCGCGCGACAGCTGCGAGGTGCTGACCAACGGCACACCAATCGATAGGGTAGGCTGAGCCCGCGCTGCATGGGCAGACTCAGCAAATTCTATCGATGAAAGGAATCACTATTAAGGGTTTGAACGTATCTAACTCTTCTCGGATCACCTAACTGTAAATTACATAGGACAACGCTTCTTAAACAATTGGTTTTTGACATTTTTTCAGAATATGGCATCTACCAAGGATTTCACCCACGACAATGCCAAGGAGAACCTGATCACTTCAGTTGACAGCACTTCAATCAGTGGAGCTACGTATAAAGCCTTCAACAATCTGATAGTAATGATTACATTACATTGTGGTAACCAGTGCGGGTATCGTGACACTGCGGCATCTCACGGGGCACTTCATTTGGGTTACGGCCGCTTCATTGAGAGCCCCATTAGATGAGTGAAAAAGATCCCCATCAAGCTGGAATTCCAATGATGAATGCGGTTTCTTTATATCCCTTATGCGCTTCTGACCCAAAGTCGTGGTTTCAATCTCCACCAGTACCCATTTACTTAGCAATCCTGCACTTAGCTGGGCGGAAGAAGGAAAATTCTCTCTTTGATTCATTTACCCATCCCAGATTTCCATTTCAGACGTTTTACCAACAACCAGACGTAGATATAGCGGAGGTGGTGTCGGCAGATTGGGAATCTGCAATCGACGCATTTCTGACCTCAGTAATGGGCACAGCGGTTATGCAAAGTGCTCAGCAGTTTCTCACCAAGCAAGGTTAGTGACAACTTAGTTTTCACAATTTCTTTGGCCTTCAAATGGTTTCCCTCAGGTGCCGTATCGGACGATGCATCGTTCAAGGCTTTGCTTCACTCTCTGTGGTTTACTCAGTATGCAAGAGACACTGCAGTAGGTAGCTCAGGTACGCTTACAGCTCATTTCGGAAGTTCGGGTTTGACTCTAGTTTTGTACCATACCTGTACCGTTAGCAGTAATCCGTCATGCTGCGTTAGCATACGGCGAGCCTAAAAATGTCATGATTGGTTAGTGAAGGAATATCGCCAATCACAGACGGTCTACATGATGTTAACTTGTTCTTAAATGCAGCGAGTATGCCAGACGCTTCACGTATAGATGACTGAGCTTGGTGGGCTCAGCACACCTATCATTGGCGGCTTGCTGAGCTGCACAGCATCTCAACTCAACCAATGGAGAGGTCGCCAGGGCGTTTGAAGCCCCGCCCCATTTCGTAGATCGCACAGCCTACCCATGCATGATTGGGAATGGGTGACTGCTGAGAAGTATGCTCTCACTAAGTAGTAGTTAGAATCTGAATTTTAGGATTTGAATCTGTTTTCTCTGGAGAGGTGAAAGGCAGCGATGTGATTCGTTTCAACAATTGGTTCCGCTATTATCAACAGGAAACTAATGGCGCAATCAACTATCATGGATGGTTTACAAAAGAAGCAGTCAGTTTTACATTATTTTCGTTTTTTAAAGATGAGAAAGCCTTGGTTTTCTTTCTTGAAAATGTGTAACGGTCGACAGAATGCGTTCTCGTGAGAAATTCCGAGCAGACTAGGCACAAATGCTGCCAAACTGAAACAAAAAAGAGACCCAGCAGGGATGCGTGCGGTCGCGCAGCGGTCTTCAAGCGGTGATCGATAGGCGTTGTTGCATCGGTTTCAAACTGATCATCGATCAGAATGCCACCATTTTGCGCGTTTCAGTCTTACTTCTGAATGACTACAAATTGCCACAGAAATATTTTAGGATTACTCGTAATGATTAGTTAAGCGTTCGACAATGAGTTAAAATCACTTTAAAGCTTATAAAAGGCACATGCAAAAACTATAATTCATTTTCATTAATGTCAGTCTTCCCTGTCACTGTAGTCATCCTGAGTAGTTGTTCTCTGAGCTGAGCAACGTCGGCGATAATGCCGTCCCCGACGATTTGGAGGTACCGGTGGACGTGCTTCTTGAAGCGGACTGGGCCTAAGTTTGTTACACCTTCACTCGTTTTGTAGACTGTAAACAGGTGTGAGCAAGCAAGTTTCAAGTCTGAGATGGGGACGAATTTACTTGTGTAGAAATGTGAATGTCGTAGAAAAACAGTTAGCATCTACAATTAGGTACCGAGCACCGGTAATTTTGAATATGGTGAACTCCCGCTTAATCGATAGCTATTCTTTAATTCTGATCACCACATCCTACCATTATCACGAAGAAAGAAGGAGACTTCACGATGTAGCTCGGTTAGTAAGTCCTAGAAAGGTCGTGCTGTGCGCATCTGGGTGGCCCACTTTACTCAAGGTCTATGGGGATCTTGGGACCATTTTCAATTTACTGAATACTTACTCGAGTTTTGAGGCGAGATCTGCGACAAGATCATTGATCCGCTTCATAGTAGTTTCCATGTCAGTCATTTTCGACTCACACAAGTCCAGCCGACGACTTATACAGAGCTTCTCAGCAGGGACCCCACTGAGCGACGATATGCCCGGCTTTCCTAACATGGCGTTTACCCTCAATTCGAGCTGAAATAGTAAAGGGTTAAATTTATGTCTGTAATTGATTTGTAAATGGGCAGCCCAACATATCACAGGACGCATGCCATGTGCTGTACTCTCGATGCTCCCCATGGTTAGGCTCCGCCTCTTTTGCTGCCTCTTTAGTTTGTTTATCAGCGCTGTATCACCGTGATAACCCCATGAACGTTTACTGAAACCCGCTTGTTGTAGGTTTAACTACATTCGCAGATGCCCACCCCTTCCATCGTCTCTTCACATACCTTGGCAGACCTGGTCATGTTTTTTTCTAAGTGTGATCATCCAAATGGCATAAAACAAAAATTACAATAGATGATGAACTAAAAAAGGGAAAACAGCCCAGATGGGAAACGGTAACAAAGCGGTGCTCTCACCTCCCTGAGGTTCTGATTCCGTACGTTCTCTTGTTCGCGAATTTCCGCATCAAATTCGAGTAAACGATCGGATTTGCGTAACCGACGAAACTTTTTCGCATACTGTCGAAAAAGTAAGAAGTTAAAGAATCGCAAAAGTGGTCTGAACTTGTGTAGTTTCCACTCTTCCACCTCTGAAACGCCTGAAAATATTTTCTGCTTCCTCTTTTTACTCACGCTATACACACCTGAAATGTCTACAGAATCAGATCGATCATCGTCATACATATTGGTCGTATCGATTTGCGTTTCGATATCGGAAATATCGAACGATGACGACAATGTCGTGTCAATTGATCCACGCTCAAACAAGCTCGATGTCTGAATTCGTAATTGTTTGGAATCCAGGCTAAATTAATTATAGAAATGACTAAAAGCCTTGGGTGTGGTGCAGTAGGAACGAAATTGTCGCGTTACGGCAAGAGACACACTGGGCGCGAAGGAATATAGCAGAATGCAGCAGGAAGTAAGAAATTCAGGAACAAGAGAACTATCAGTAGAATCATGTCATCAGTAATAATCGCATAGCGATTGAGTTGTATGAAGAACGCTAGAACTTTTATAACGAGGCAAATGGTCCGCGGCAGCCGCGTGCGGCGGATCGATTGCACAAAACCGTTCCTACTGCCCGTCTCCCAAAGTCTCTGGATTATGCAATATGGTGTATCTGAATTGCCTCTATCAACCTAGAACGAATCCCTTCATGGAATTTGCAGCACTTACTAGCATTTACTAACACCACAAAGGGAGTTTGGGCTTTTTCATGACCCAACTTTCAAGAAAGTAGCGATTGATGGGATTAGTGGTTGCTGAATACTTTCTAGTAACAGAAAAGGTAAACAGGTTCCCAAAAAACTACAAAACTAGCATCTCCTGCAGGTGTTTGTTTTTTGAATCAGTGTAGGCCCCTTAGCTGTAGACGGTCCAAGCACATTTTCCCACCAGTCAATACTCTATCACTGCATATGAAACTTTATGAACTCACATCTGCTTCACTGGCTCTGCCATTATTATTTTGAGTTTCCGGAAGACTCTAAAAGTTATTAATTACTCATACTAAAAAGCTACGGAAGACATAAACGTTACCATTATCCTTTTCAAAGGCGCTGGTTTGCGATTCCGTTGCACCTGAAGGAATTTTTTTTGCTCACAAAATTTTTAGTGTTCTTCATGTCTACATACACATTTCTTAACTACTGAGGTACGGGGGGGGGGGNACTCGATGTGGGTGGCCACCCCGCCCCTTCTTAGAGAAATGAACCACTTCCAAAAAGGTAGCCCACGTTCAATGGAATCCAATCAGTTTGAAACAGCAAGTGTAGCAGCGTCAAACTCACGTCGAGGCTGAATGTCTGGATCATTTGTTGAGCCACGCCCATACTTAGTTGCTGTTTCCAAGATTGCTCAATGGCAGCGACCGCATGGCGCAACCTCTTCTTCCTACAAAGCTCCGATTTGTGAAGTAGTCATCATTCAATTTATTGCAGACCTTTCAAGTTTCTCACGAAGCTTGTTCTCCATCTGCGCATTCCGATTCATTCGTTTAGCTGTGAGGTATAATTTGAAGCAAATACGGCTGAAAAGATTATCTGAGACAGTAGCTACATTAAGAATCCTGAAGCAGACCTTTTAATGCCATTAAATTCATCACTAGCAAAAGCAAAAGCAAGCATCACTATTTATTAATTGAAGACAGATGTTGATCTAGTTTAAGTGAATTAAATATAGCCCAACCACACCCTTCATTGGTGGGCTACCTTCTGCTTCTACCCCAACTCAACATTGATCTTTGAAACTACTTAAAGTTCCTACTACCCTCTTTCTCATCTCTTTCAATAATTGAATATGGGCATCACTTCACTTGTTTCACCCTCCTACCACCTTTCCAACCACCACCACCACCACCCACGTCCTTTACTTGTCCATGCTTTACCCAACATTATTGAGAGCACCTATTCCTTAATTCACGACGTTTAACTTTTCCATGTCGTAGCCAGAACTAACCTACTACTACCTTCTACTGAGTAACACCCGGTCTTAAAAATAACGCTATTTCCTTGAAAACTACAGCGAAAAAAATGCAAAGAATGCTCAAATTTGTTAATTACCGGAAATACTCTGTGAGTCTTCGGTTTTGTGAACTCGCTAGATGAAATCGGTACCTAAAAATAAGATATTCTTCACATCGATTATCGATCGATCACTTGACAATTCTCACCAAAATTGAATCACAGATGCAGAAGTGTTTCGGAGTTTGTTTTTGCATTCTTTCTTACTGTTTTCCTCCATCATGAGGGTCAAGCCTAAAATTACGCTTTTATGTCGTTGTAGGAGGAGAAAGTGTAAATACTACTAAAGCCATAGGCTTCAGTTTGGAGCCATAACTACATCAGCTCAAGTGAATTCATACAAAGCTGCAGATCTGTTCGCGATCCGGGTCGGAGCCTACTAAAGGATACCTTCTCTGATAAGAGGCATTCCGCCATGAAAATGTGGGCGGAGCGTTCCTCGAAGGTCATTTGTCAGTGGGCGGGTTTCCGCATTGACGTCCACTATGCCCGATCCCGTGATCACAAAATGTAACGAACCTACGGATATTTGTGTTGAAGCCGCAACAAAAGTACAATACGCTAGAAAACCCAAGAAGCACACAACTATTTTTGATGACCACTGCTGAGGAACAATATCGCCGTATCTGAAACGTGACATCTTTGTTCGAAAGCTGTTCACGATGGTTTGGGGGATCCTTTATATGAATATTTTTAATATTGAAGTAATACTCGGTATTCTGCAATGTACAGGTCTTACCCTATTGTTGGTACCGTCACGATTGTAAACCACCACGTATGAGCGAGCGTTAGGAACTCATTAGATTCTAAATATAATCCGTTAATCGAAAGCTTCCATCCTGTTTTATAGCTTTTCGTTGATTTATACATGATGCATGTAATATGCCAGGCGCGTCCGCTACTGGCAGGTTCCCGCTGTAACCAATCGCGAGCTCCTATCGCATGTATTACACTCACCAAACAGCCAGTCATCTCTATTGAAAGACTCAAGCCTATTCAGCTTCAATCCTATCTCTTCTTCAGCTTAACCAACTCACTAGTAAGAGCTTACTTGGAATTTCCGAAGTGTTCTTTGGAAGAAAAAGCATAAACCCTTCATTCTCCGTGATGTATATAATATTAACCATGAGTAAGCATAAAATGAAGGTTATATAATAGGCAGCTAGCAGTTCCCACCTGAAAATCCCTTTTGATTCATTTAATACATTTGATATTTCACTATCAGATAGGGTAACTAAAATCAGTAATATTCTCATATTTTTTGGAAACATTCCTCATAGCTAATCGTGTGAGTAACGTAGGTTAATGATGCGTGCGGTCGCGGCACGTCATTTTCGTTGGATCAATGCGCACTAGAAACCACTACGTATCAGCTGTTGTAATCGTGTAGCGCGGTCTCTATGCACTCGCCCTTTTGTGCTCTGGGTGTCAGAAACCTAGAGCACCAAAGGGCACTGGCACCCCCCAGATCAAATACATTTTCAACCATGGTCTCCTTTTGCTTTGAAACATGTATAACGTTTGTGCTCTTATCGTACGCCCGCGGAAACCCGTCGAGTTGGCAAAAGTCCAACTGGCAGTGGCACTTTCAATAATCGATTGAATCATCGCTATGATTAAGAATGTGACTCAATATAGAGTGGTACCAAACCCGCTTCATCAAAATGACTGGTACATAGGACGCGAAGGCGGTCAGAAGCGTGCACAATACTCAAAAGTGAAAGAGAGTCCGCCAGTGATGGTAGGGCGTGGTCCGCCGTAATGGGCGGAGCCCGATGTCGGCGCAGGACTACAACAATGGGCATAGCCGATCATAATTAGTCAATGAAGCCATTCAGCTTATGACGCAATGGACTATTGTCAAACCTGTGCCAAATGCATAGTTGAAAGTCAACTGGTCCAAATACAATAGTTACTCGTTCGGCGGCAATCGTCATCTCTTTTCNTGTCGGCGCAGGACTACAACAATGGGCATAGCCGATCATAATTAGTCAATGAAGCTATTCAGCTTATGACGCAATGGACTAATGTCAAACCTGTGCCAAATGCATAGTTGAAAGTCAACTGGTCCAAATACAATAGTTACTCGTTCGGCGGCAATCGTCATCTCTTTTCTTCCCTTACATCTCACCATCCGTAGATTGTATTCAAATGAACACAAGAGGCACAAACCGTACTTGCTAAGCATGACCATATTCTTGATGAGATGCCATGTCATCATTTGTCTGTCTATGTGGAATAGTCGAAGTATCTGCAGCAACAATTAATTTTATCAAACTGGAAAGTCCTGTTCGCTATCGCACTATACATGCAATGAGCAGCACAAAGCTGCGCCGCGCGCGCTTGCGACGCGGATCGGTTCGGTGGAAGAATTTTCACCAATCGATTTAGGCTTTCTAGGGATTCTACTCCGTTCAAATCTGCGCGAGTGAAATAGCAATCAAATAATTGATATGACCCAGGTTTTTCTTCTTCATAGTGCGTGCAGCTGCTTCAAAACAGAATCATATTATTCATTACCTGAATCAGCCGCAGGTAGTCGAGCGTCGAATCAGCTATAAAAGCTTTCTCCATGTACACCATCAGTGAAGTGACTATTATAATGATAATGTCCACCAGTGAGACCAGACGTATGAGGTAACGTAGCCGTCCTGGAAGAAATCAATAAAAGCTGGACAATAGTGGAATAGCATTTCGGACGGTCTAAAAAAAAATCTATGTCTGCGCTGCATGTGATCGCGTCGCATCAACAATAAGTATGTATACTCAAGAGGCGAGCGGTGGGACTGGAGTGCAACAATTTCTTGACACTTTTGAGCTGCTCACAACTTCATCATGATTCTACGAGAAAGTGGGACTGCGGTGAAGTCGTTCTTTACTTTTACCATAGAAAATAAAATGAAAGTGAAAAATGAAAATGAATGTTAGAGTGGATCTTGCCGTTCTTGATACCTTCTGTTCATCGGTAGTTCGTGGGAGAGCCCCATTTTTGCAACACATCTGGTTTTGGAGGTCCTTCAGCAGGGAGGTGACCAGATTCCTCTGGTCAGAGCAGTACGTGGTGCTCTGCAGGAGATGAAGAAGATCCATTTGGTCACTTAAACGCATCGACGGCTCACAGTGGAGTCAGTGGCGGGCTTTTGCGATCTCCAATAGTTTCTGCTTCGAAGATAGATCAAACCTCTCAGCGTTTAGCGAGAAAGTTCGGAATAATTTCAGCACTTTCGAACCACATCCCGTCATCGAAGATTTAAAAAGCAAGTCCTCCTTATTTAACCGCGCGCTAATGGTTTTCACCTCAAGGAGACGCGACGCGACCGCTTGCGCCACAGATGCACAATCTTTCTCAAGACACGGAATTATCATTTGCCTCTTATATCTGATATAATTTACCTTTCATCCCACAGTATTTTGCATCCGCTGAGATACACCACATACGAACACAGAACTCGCAAACAAAAAACACTGCTAGTACCACCTCCATATAGACATGCACTTCTAAAAAAGAGTTCTAAGAAATCGGGGAACGATGAGACTCCTAGAACCTGACCCTTCAGGTATGGATCCTCCCATGAACTAGTGGCACCAAGAATCACTGCCATGAGTACGAAAGCGAAGACTCCTGAAAATAGCTAAAAGGTTCTGTAGAGAGTAGAGCGGATTGAGTATACTTGCCACCTCCAGTGCAGCTTAAGGAAAATGGCCCTCAGAATGACCTTTTCCAGAGTTAAGCGGAGAGGAACATTCTTTCTCAGTGACGACCGCTTTAATTCCTTTTTATTTTCAGAGAAAAAGGTTACTTTTTGGATCTGGCGTTCTGTTATCTGCGATGTGACCACTACGTAAGATCCCCCTCCCTTTCCCGAACCCGCATGAGTATCGATCGCTCAGCACGATTTTATCGGCACGAGTATCGACCGTTCAGCACGGTTTCAGAATGATGCAAAAACAATGTCATCTTCCGAACGCGCTCTCTATTCAGCTAAACTATTGGCACGCTTACAAAGTTGCATTAAGGACTGCTATAGATAAGGTAAGGTCCAATGCGGGAGTGTGAATGACTCGGCCATCAAAAGGAAATAAAAGCTCCAGCGATAGGCCCAACACCATCGAACACAGTATACACACAATGCACAGAAGAACACACCAAAATGATACCATGTACTATTTGCACTCATTGGATGGTCAAGGAAGTAATAGATACGGAAACGGAGACGGCGAACATTGCGAACTCGACTGCTCAACTATAAATGAGTAGGATTTCTGGAAGTTTCTTGAAATATGACATCTGGTTTTACCTGTAACGTGTCGCGTCTGTTAGTAGGTCTTCTTTTACGTTCATATTTCTCGTCCGAAAACGACATTGTCATTTTTGCGAAATCCACTGAAAAAGATTGTTTTTGTTTTCTTGGGATTTTGGCTGGAATAGCTGCTAAGCTGTACAGTCTGAAGTTCACAGAAGGCAGACAGTTAAAATCCGCCATTTAAATATGTTGCTATGCTTCATTCACGCAACATGTCGACCGCTCCGCGACAGCGCGCGTAATAGACACGTAATGCTGCCATTCTCGAAGCAGTGAATGTGAATGTTATTGAGCCAGCCTTGGTCTATAAAACAGCTCTGTGATGGAACTTAGTCAGGACCGCTCCAAAAGGTTAGGGGCTTAATGGGGCATACCCTAACAGTGCGTAACGAAATGCGCTACCGTACCGGAATTCTAGGAATTCTATAGCTGATACGAGCATTTTTGTGTTTCGATACCTCTATACAGGTAATGTTCAGCACAACACAGGAATGGGTTCGACCCAGCCCGAATGATTTTTCTTTTCATTAACTTTAAAGAACTGACTGTTAGAAGGAGGAGTGGACAGTGAAAGGCGACGTGAATTTGATGAATGACGAAGATCAATGATGATTTGTAAGCGTTATCAATTTTTCTCGGGAGGAATGTTCCCGATAAGCGTTCAACGTAGTCGGAGCGGCCGCCTGGACCGTCATGGTTCATGCGGAACAAAGCGGCTAAAACGAGAAACACTCTGGGCCATAACGATCAAGCATCTTCGACGGATAGTAAAAGAATCAATGCGATCGATGGCCAATCAGACTGATCAACGGCTACTTTAAGATCTTTGCTGAATCATTAATGAGAGACGTTATTGTGAGCGTGTGCGAGCGATGTTTAGCCGTCGCGAAGAGACGACGACGATGAGCCAACGATGCTTTTCTGAAGACATTTAAATCGATACTGATCCTATCATAGATGTATAAAAATGTTTCACAAATATCAACGCCACTACAACAGAGCTCTGTTACTAGTTAGAGCGTGGGGAAGTAACACTACTTACCAAGTCTTACTATCTTGGTATGGCCATCAGATCAGTTAATGCTTACCGAATAATATTTGTGTAACCCCTTTTTGACTCGTCGACACACATATGGAATGTAAACATCAAAAGAAAACAAAAATATTCCAGTGTTCAAAAGAGCTCTCAAATGAAATGAAGGGAATCACGAGGTTACGGTATCCAGTTCATTTCCTCCTATTTTTTAGTAGACATTTATGCCATCTAACTACCCAAGTGGGCCACTTGTAAACAATAAATATATCAAAATTTTGTATATATGTATCGATTGCCTCCTTGAACATAATAAACGACTTCCAATCAAATCCCACAGGGATTCTAAATGAAAGTCAAATGCGTGGCGCGTTCTTGACAGTGAACGAGGCTAAGGCCAAGCGCTTTTATTCTCTACATGAAATACTCAATTTCAGGGTGTCCTACTTTCATTGCAATTCGCATGGAATGACTGGAAGGCTATGCAGACCTCCATGTTGCTCAATACATCGCCTGAGTTCGAGATGGCCGTCTACACAATCTGTGCACTCAATGGAGGACAGGTATGTGTAATTGCTGGACGTGTTGTAAGCCACTGTTAGTACACCCCATCTAACATTACATGAGGATTTTCTTTTTTATCAAAGCCCACTCCTACTCCACTAAGCTGTTACGGTTTCCAACTTCCGCAATTGAAAGAGATTCAACTG
>UZAF01020771.1:0-14983 GCA_900617895.1 Haemonchus placei | reverse complement strand
AAAAAAAACGTACCGACAAGTTCTCTCAGCTTTCGATAACGCTCATCCATCTCCGAGAAGGTATCAGGAGCAATGGTGGGCTGAGCACTGGCACTAGTGAAGTCAATCCGTCGTTCAGCCGATGCTATCCGTGCCACCTGTGGAAAAAGAGACTGAATCAACGACACTCATAGAAGACCATTACGAGACCATTTACTGGCTAGAAAGATAGCCCAAGAAAAAGATCCAAAGAGATTTTTTCATATTTTATTTCCGATCATTTCCGATTTTTTGGGCTGAAGTAGTGCGGTGGCCGGAGACGCACACTAATCCAAGGGGTCAAGGTACCGGATTCTCTGCTAAAAATTATTGGTTGAGAAAAAGATTTATATTATTAGTTATTTCTATCTATGGGCGGAGCTCGTGCATTGAAAAGTGGCGCACTATCGTGCATGCGTGGTCCGTGGATCGAATCCCTGATCGGCAGTCGCTTAGGCCAACCAAGTCATCCGTCCCTCCAGGGTTGGTTAATTGGTACGAAACTCGTCTGGGAGGGCAAAGGCACTGACTGACTCGTACGTTGACAGCAAGTCAATTGTATAGGACACATATGCATCAAAAACGTAACTACTATCGTGAATGGAAGTCGAAAGCGGGGCGCATGTCTGAAACGGGATTGATCAAAGCCAGTGTCTATCTATTATCTTTCACTTTCGCTTTTTAAGAGCTCAAAGTCGACGATGGGATGCTTTCTATTTTTTGATTATCTCTTGAGCACGAGAAAAATTGTGGAGGTATACGTCTTTCTTCTCACTCCGTCAGCTCCCACCATGTTTGAGAGTTGGCGCTGAAATTAGTCCTGAGCTAGGTAACCCTTGTGAGGGAGTTTGTTCCGATAAGCAGTTCCAGATTCCGTAACCCAAAGCGGGAGCTTGCTTCACTGTTGGAATAAATCCAGTTTGGGCGTCATTTAAACACGACACCGTAAATGGTTCGGAACCAGTAAGTTTTATTCGGGGATCGAATCCTGTGTTGCGCAATCTGTAACAGATGGGGCGGTAATTGCTTATTCGGATAGGATAGGGGGAGCTAGAACGAACATGAATCACACAAGCAGGCTGTTTGAATGCTCATCCACCCTAGTATTATTTTCGGAGAAGGCAGCTCTAAAATCCGAATAGAATTGAGTTTATTAGGAAAATTTGAGTTTGAAAGTAAAGGAAAAACCATATAGAAGCGTTCGAATCGGTAGGGAAAGAAGGCTCCGACTTCCTTTGATATCAAAGATATTAAACGTACTTTTGCACTCGATGCCATTGTCTGAGGTACCACAGAATCAGGTGCCCGACCACCCTGTCGTGTCGCCAATCTCCTCAACAAAGGAGTTTCCTCTGTCAGTGGCGGAATCGGAGTCATAGTCTTCTCGGCCTGTAACGTCATTTTCTTTTATTGATTAAGTTTTTTCCTAAAAATTCCACAAAATGGAACCTCTTTTTTTGGTGGAGGAGATGGCTCGGAAGGCATCCGCTGTACTGGCTCGTTTGCTTTCTCAGATGAAGCCGATGAGGAGGAAACTGTAGTAGTTGGACGTTCATTACTGGCAACTGGAGGGCGAATGACATTTTCGTCATCTTCATCGTCACTTTCAAAGTCATCCTTAAAAATATTATTGGTAAATGGGCTTTACAAATGTCCTGCGGAAAAATCTGAAGATTTTTCAATGGAAAACGTGTTTGTTCTAGCTATTTCCAAAGTGAAGGGACGTTGTTCAAAGGGGAAAAGCGGGCTTACGAACTTCTTGAACATGAGAGAGCGTTTTCGCCCGCTTTTAAAAAAAGTATAAATCTTTCTGGAGACTAGAGGATAAAGTACAGAAATCCTGTTCTATTTAGAATTTTCACTTGTAATGCCCAGAATAGTTCCGTTGGATACCCTAATGTGCTAGGATAGGTTCATGCCAAGACATCAAAGGCTTTATTACCCCCCATTGGGCCTAGTAAATAGAAGTCTACCTCATATTCTTCAAAGTCGTCTTCATAGGTTTCAGCCAACTGCACGACTGGTTCCGGACTCGGAATCCTTTTCTTTTCCTCTTTCCTTTTCGACTCCTTTTCAGTGTGTTTTTCTTTTACTGACGACTTTTCGCTCTAAATCACAAATAGCCTTTGATTGCAAGAGAAAATGAAAAAAGACAAACAGTAAAAGGAAAACCTTTGATTTCTTTGATTCTGAGCTGGACTTAGATTTCTTTTCGTCCGTTTTCCTATGCTTAATGGAGTCCGTGTCCTTTCTGGAAAGTACAAAGTGGTTACGGTAACAAAAAACTCGTACCTTCGTGATAATCCAAAAGAAAATGAACTTACGACTTTGATTTGGAGCGATGATGGGTTTTGTTGGAGTCATTCAAAATCTCTTTGGTTCGTTCCACAGATTTGGATCTAGGAAAATGATTCTAAGAGAAACAGGAAGCCTAGTTAAATGGTGTAGATCTTACTCTTTTCTTTTCGGCTCCGGCGTTCCTGTTGGTTTGGCATTACTTCGGGAACGATGCCTTTCCCTAGACATGCAGATTTTGCAAGAGTTAAAGCAGAATCGGATTTGCAGTGGTGTAAGGAAGTGAAGGGTTCTAAGCGTACTCGCAGCTGCCTAGCAACCAACAACGCAGTTCTTCAACTCATACGCCAGACCTAATTTCTGATTTTTCCATGCCCCTTTATCACCTGACGGAGAGAAAAAGTTAAAAGCGGTGTCCTCAAATCTATATTAATCGGCGACAAAATCTTTCCGTGCTGATAAATCCCTTTTCAGGATACACCGACCATTTGACGTTCATTCAGAATAGTAATGGCGATTGAATGCATATGTGGCCTACACAATTGCGGTGGCTAACCGATGTCAAAATTAGCGATTTCATCCTCCTGGACGAGTCTTCACAGAGTACCAACCCGAACGGAGGGAAGACTCGTGGGCCTAGGCGAGTTTCGATCCTCGAACCATGTATGCGATAGTGCACCATGCCACAACACCACCTTAGCCTTCATTCACATTCATAACATTTCATAGGGCATTCTAAATGTTTTTTTTCTCCTAACAGGCAAATAATTTTTATTGGGGGACAATTAGATGGGGCTTGAAGGCATTAGAATCCGAAAAGCTTTGAAAGCTAGCCACTCTGTAAACCTGCTCTATAGAAAGAACTCTTTTCCAATTTAAACAAATAAGTTATTTGGGAAAACCTAGAAAAGTGCGGAACAAAAAGTTTCGAAAAGTTTTACTTACCACTAGATCTTTTCGCAGAATATCCAAAAAAGCTGTTTATCTTATGCTTGGGCTTTTTATTCTTACTATTTCAAGCCCTAAAATGGACTGAGAGAAACGTGAAACTCTATTTTCAATAGTAAGCTGTATTCTGAGATGATTGTTCGGCTTTTCCCAGACGGTATTTGCATTTTCGAACGGGTTTCGTATAGATGGTAGTGCTGGTAAACATTTCTTGGAATGTTCCCCGAACCTACCCATAAATATCCGAAATGTTTCAAAAAATTCTACAGGAACCTCTAAGGATCCTCAGAAGGAGGGAGTTCAAACAATATTACATTAATAGCAATAGGGCAACAAACAATGATCGGTGGGAACTGATCTTGCCCCTATTCAGGAGCGCAGCAGCTAGAGACTAACAATTAATTGTCGGGATAATAAAGGATGAANCCCCCCCCCCCTCACCCCTTCGCCCATCCCCTAGATTCGACTTCCATTGGAAATCATAGTGGCGTATCGAATGCGTATATGGATTGGGCTTATACAACGGCTTGGGGTGGCAAGCCTATGCTGTAGTCAGTGCTCTCATCCTCCCAGAGGGGTCCGGTACCAACTAACCGATCCCGGAAGGATGAAGGCGTGGTTGGCCTAGATGGATATCGATCTGGGATCTGAACCCTGGACGTGCCTATGTGATAATGAACTTCCTCCTACATCACCTTTCCATCCCCATCTGCAATCAACATCGGCCGAAAGCCTCAGGAAGGTCTTCCTTTCGAAAAGCCTCCTTAAGAAATGAAACGCGCCCGAGCATTCCAGATCTTTGAATAGGAGAACGAGATGAGAAGGAAGTCGGGAGTGTTCTTTTTCCCTCTCGACAAGCTCTTCGGCGAGTTCCTTCATTCAACTTGGAAACCCAACATCGAACTGGTTGGTTCGAACCTCGCAACGCTCCCCATGAGCTGTCTCTTGGCTGTTTCTTCTAACGCAAGCAATTACGAAAACGAGCTCGTATATCAGCAATTTGTTTCCTGCGCTTTGTCAAATGTCCTCAGAGGCCGACACATACATTTCATTTCCACCTCCACCACCAGCTGGCAGGAGGTCCAGCTGTGAACAGGAGAAATTGTCGCTTGAAACTAGATGACATTACCGGTCAGGTGAGAGAGCGAGAGGCAGACCATGAGAGATAGGGAGGTTCAGTCCGCGGGGGTGCGGCGGACGCAGAGGAGGCCCGTTCGTCAGGCAAATCCAATAGAGCCGTCCGTCTGTCGTTCCTCGCCGTCGTCGTTGTCGTCGTCGTCGTCGTCACCTCGCCGTCGCCGTCGCTGTTATCGTCAGCGGAATAGCTGTCATTACTCTTCCGTTGGCTTACTCAGTAGTATTCCTTATCCGTAGCTCGTCATAATTGTGATTATGATCCTAAACGGCTGACCCTGACTATGTCGTGGTTATCCCAAGTGCTCGAGCGAAATGGCTCTGACCCTCGAGTTCGACTCGAACTTGGTCGTGAGTTGCTCGATCATTTGGCCATCAACCGTTTACCGTCTGATTCGAAGATTCTCAACGAATTCTGTGATGTGCTATTTCAATGGCTGGCTAGCAGCAATTATAAGGTTGGTTGACATTCTTGGCGATTGTTTGTTCTTTCATGCAAATCAGTCCTTCTGTTCTCGTTTCCCTTTCGATGCCAATCAGCTGCCTGGCAGTTTTCGCATAAGAAATTGGTTCTGTGCAATTTTCTTGAAAAATATGCCGAAGGTTCAGGAATTATGAAAGAAATTTTGCAAAATTTGTACATTTTTTTCATATTCCTCGTTGCCTAGAATGACTTTTCCGGTCTTTCCGGTCTTTTACGGTTACTAGGAAGGAGAAGTATTGACTGGGCATCCAGCTGAGTTCCCAACCAAGCGTTCCGTTCCTATAGGGCTAGTAGGATAGCCCCAAACTCGTCTGGGAAGTTAGAAGAGCTGAAATGTATGGGTCGTAAAAAACGCCTCTCGAACGGCGCAGTTGGACTATACAATGGGTCACGGGGCTCGCCATTGTGTATAAGCCACGGGCTCATTCAAAAGTCCCTACGTTTCTGGCAAGAAGTCGATGCGTGGGAACCCCGAAAGGAGACGATCATTGCGTGGAATTTCATCCTTTTTGTACCCCCAATGAAATTTGAGATACCCTTCTAATTCAGTGTTTAGAAAAATGCTTGGCTTCCATTATCAGCGGTGGATGGCCCTGTTCGCCTGGCTCCATCTGCAGGGTGTTTTGGCGTTAGTTAAATGGAGGGTGTCAGTGAAATGAACTGCTGTTGACAACCATGTTCATATCGATCTTCACTCTGACGACAACGACGGCACCACATGAAACGAGAGATACGTAATTACACAGCATCCCCAGGGCAAATATGGGAAGTCGGTGGGGAATGCGTTTTTACTTCATCCACAGCGATCTGGCACCAGCTGGAGTTTGTTATCCTTCGACAGGGCTATATGAAACGTCAAACGATCGGGCTATCCGGCTCTGCATCGCGTTCCTCGGGGCTGTTTCAATAGTGCGTGGAAACCACTGGTACTTGGTACGACGGCCTAATTTGGTTAGACCCTGAGCGACCGGGTACCACTGGAGACCATCGGATTTTGGAAGCGACTGAAATCACAATCAAGCTGACTGCACCTTCTGCTAAAGCTGATGCCGAAAAACCTCCTTGGCCCGCAAATTGAATCCCTCGCATTCAGACTCTGCCCAACGGCTCTGGACCAGATATTCCAATCCAAGCCCTAATCTTAAAGTCACTGAATAGATGATTTCTCGTTTCTCTATTCCCACATGAAGCTATGAATAAATGATAGGAAGACTGGCAGGAATCGAAGCAATTCGGGAAGCTTTTGGTCTTTTTGCGATACCTTGGGGATGGGATTCTCTCAGTCTGCTTGGATGGCAGATAACTTACTTCGAGTAGGCAACAATGGGCTCAGACTGAGTTCTTAGGGTTCAAAAACCCAGCTCTGGTCGGTTAAGTCATTGCTTTGGCTTTCTTCGAGGAATATGGGAGTGTCTGATCTCTTCTGCTTTCCACGTCTTACTCTCTTTACTCGTTTTACTCAGAAAGAGCTACGAAAGTCAGTCTAGTTGAGTGAGGTCAGATTACCCATTTTACGCTCCCCACTGGACTTCCCAATGACCAAGTTGACAATCCCAAAAAAGTCCCAAAAAGTTGATGTTTATGAAAATACGAGTACTATACGATTGATATGGATATCAGTGATGAAGCCTAGGGCTTGCAGAATTTCATGTGGTATTGGCTTCTTTCCTATGCAGGTTTTTCGCTGATCCAAAGGGTGAAGCAATCAAATTCTTTTTCAAAAAGTATTGATTGATAGAAATACTTGTATTGTTTGTTTTTATTATTTATTGGCATAGTTGGTAGTGGATACTGGCGCTAATTCACACTCAGAGATCCGTGATCGAATACCGTATCAATATTCGCTCAGAAAAACCATGCCTTCTATTCTCCCGGGGTCACAGAATTGGGTCTATACTCGTCTACAAGACTAAAAGGCGCTGACTTGTATATTGGTTGAGCATCGCAACTCATTGTACAGGTCAAATACACATCAAAACATCACCACGATTTTGTATGGAAGTCGAGTGCAGGGCGTCTACTGGAAACGGACTTGTTAAATATCAGAATTTTTCTTTTTTCATCGATATGTATATGTCTAAGACCTATTGATTTTTGTTGAAAAATCAATCGATGGAATAGGAGCCCAAGGAAATGAATACGAAGACGATCAATTTTTGGTTTTATTTCGTCCTGTTTTACAACGAATCTTACGCTTTCTGTTCCATTCCGCCACCTTTTCGAAAATTCCAAGTATTTTGCCGATTTTCACTTTTACATAATCAGTATTTATTACTTTTATTATTATTTGTTGTTTATTTTCACCTGATAACCCTTATGCCGTTTCTCTCCTGAATTCCAGAGGAATAGCTGTCTATACGGCAATTTCCTCTTTTCCTCAACATCTCTAAACCGTTTTGAATTTTCTGTGATCGTCTCCGTCTGAATCGCTATCGACCCCGATTTAATGGGATTCTGCTGACCACTTTGACAAGTCCAAGGTCTGATCTTCCGCCGGTAATTCCCATTGTTGCCGTAGAAAAACTCCGAAATAGGATGATTTGTGTTTGAATGAATTATGGCGGATTCATGTTTTCTATGTGATCTGATCAATCATAGTGCCACGGCGGTCTGCTCGTGCTCTGGTTTGTCCGCATAAAAACTGCTTTGAAATTATGCCGTAATATCACCGGAACTGGTTAAACTGGGGGCTTCACTGAACATGAAATTCAATTAGCCTTTTTTTATTTTGTTCTGTGAATCGCTCAAATCTGAACCCACTGGTTTTCAGAGCTTTCAGGCTTCGATTAGGCACTATCTAGGCCCTCATAGGATCAAATCCATGAGTAGTTGCTTATCAATACAACCTTCCCGCTCCCCCTCTTTTGGAAAGCCTTATTTTCATGCTAATGCGGCCTTCCCCTACCTTTTCAACTCTTCCAGGTGAAACGTCCACCCTTTTGCTTTGCCCATACTTGTTATCTCGGCTTTTAGACACTCTGGAGACGATGAACGACGTCCTGTTAACGGCGGAGGAGGAGTAGGGGGTAGTAAAAAGAGAACAAATTTTACATTTTTGTTTGGGAAATTTCCCTGCTATGAATGGACGAATGAGACCCCCCCTCCCCACCCCTTCGCCACAATCGCTTCCCCGTACCTGATCTCTTACTTCAAATTCAACTTGGACACCAAGTACCGTCCTTATCTTCTAATAGTATGTTTCATTGGTCCCAAGTTAGTATCCCACACTAAGCTAAGCTTTTGCTCGTGGCTCAGTTCCTCTTTGGTTAGATACACCTCTGTCTGATTTATCGAGTCGAAGTGTAGCTTGGAGCGGAGAGAGGGGGACGGTACTTGAATGGATCTCGCTTACTCTGGGGCTACACGGGTCGAATTCTGCCCAAACCAGTTGCTCTTTTTACCCTATCGTGAATGAGTTGTTTGTTCTAGCAGGAGGATCGTCTGCGTCCTCCTCACCCCGTCCACGTTGGTCATGGTATGGATCACTTTAAAGAAAGCTTTCTAAAAAGGAACTGTGAGACGTACAGAAAGCGGTTAATGAGGATCTGATGGGCAAAAACAGTTATGTCCTCGTTCCGATAGTCACATCCATCCCCTCGTTCCGCCATGGCGACAATGTGTCACATGTAATTTCCGAAAGCTCTCGCCTCATTTACTCCCATCTTTCATGTTCCAAGAAATGCGGACAGGCTTTGCAGGTTTTCGCCCCCTTGGTGGTAACCGACAGAAAAATCTTATTGCTACTGGAAAACCTTACTTATACTGTAGAGATTTCGCCATTACCTGGTCACGATTGGAACCTGAACTGAGCGCTTCCCCATGGAGCCACTGTTACTCCCACTCTGTCAGCTGGGGCCGTCCAACGAGAAAAAAGAACGAAAATTAGAATTCTTCAACTGTTTCGGAAGCGGGAGAGCGCTTTTGTTTGTGCAGGGGGTGGAAATGGGGAGGAATCAATCAAAATTCTAGCCTTCAGAGTTGGCTCAACAATTCCCCACCTCAACAGAGCAATTATCTTCAGTACTTTGGGCAATTTCAATGGGAGAATTTGTTCGAAAATGGGTTACTTTGATTTTTCATGTTTACGTGAATGTCTAGAAAGTGTGTTTGGCACATTTTGCTTGCTGAACCGGGCGAAATCGGGGGTTTCAAGAGAAGCGAGGCGAGAAACATGTGTCCGCAATTGTTCTTGCAGAAGTTTGCCGTTGAACGAGTTCTGTTTAATACCTGAGTGCACCCAGGAGCATGCCCATACTTGGTCAGAGGCCATAGAAACTGGTTACTGTCATTTGCGTTTGTAGATGAAGGTTACCAGATTGTGAAACGACCAGTTGAAACTGATTTGATGGTTACGTTCCGGTTTTTTGTTCATGAAGTGATAAAAAGATAATCATTTGGTTCTCATTCAACCAGTTTCATGGAGTGCGCCACGTACTCGACTTCCATTCGGAATCGCCTGGATGTTGGATGCGTATTTCATTGACACGAAGCAATGACTTGGGAAAGGGAGCAGCCTATGTGAAAGTCATTGTTTTTATCCTCCGAAAGAATTCTGTTACAAGTCAGTCAATCGGTCTAGGAGATAAGTGAAGATCGATTCGCATGTGCGGGCTTCCACCCATGCTTTGATCCCCAAACCACATGTGCGGTAGGGGCGGATCTCGGCACTGCCCCACCCTGTTGTCGGTGTTTCATCCTTGCATTAAGGATCTCAACTAAATCGAAAAAAGCCCGAAACTTTTCTCCATCCATATTTGAGCGGAAGGCATACAGAGAATTCCCTTTGAGCTTTTTTTTCTTCACCCATCAGCTTACTCTTTCGAATTAGGGCCCTTCAGAGTGGAGTGGCCTCGTCTAGAGACGAAAATGAACTCGAAAGAGGTTCAGTGTGATATACGAGCATAGAGAGGGAAAGAGGAGTAATCCTCATTAATCATGCCAAAGAGGCGATGAACTGAGAATTCTCTGGAGCAAAAGAGGTGCCTATGAAAGGGGTCTGTGGATTCACTTCTTCTTAATGGGTCCCAGACGACACAGTGCTCAAGGATGGCTGTGGAGTTCAAGTGGAGAATTTATTAGCCGAAGCGATTTTATGTTCAAAAATTGTGATGGAAAGACTTCCAAAAGAAAACAAAGGAATCGGTTTCAGCTGTTCCGCCTGGTCTGAATTTCAGTCGAGATGGACTTTTGAAATTTCGGTTCGCAGAAGAAAACCCGAGCAGATAAAGATGTTCTGCTGGTCATGTTTGCAGTTCTTTGTGCGATTTGCCTGGGAGCTCCGCTTTTCTTTTGAAAATCAATCAAAGCAGCAAACAATTGTCGATTATTCTATTCGAATGGAGCACACACGTTCACGTAGTAATGCGTTTGGAATGCTTTATACTCGTCATCCATGAAGGATAGCGACATGCGAACTTCCATGGCTTCCGCCATGTTTTTCCGGACCCTATCACTCTTTCAAATGAGGCGGAGGCCCTGACTTTACATCAAGCTGAACGCAAAAAATGTAAAGCTGTAATGTTGAACATAAACTGCAAGTTTTTGTGTATGTTTTTGTTTTTGTGACGCAATTCTAGTTCCGGAGATTTTCACGGTTGAGAAGTGGCTTTTGCCCACCTTCGGGGTGTACAGCAGCAGCTATTCAACATGTCCATTAACCGTTGCCCTGCCCCATTTGGCTCCCGCAGGCTTCAAAAACAGTGATCGTAGTAGGCCTACAGTCGCTGCATAAAAAGAGAGTGAATGAATGGAGATAGTGACAATATTTTCAAAAAAATCAAAAAAAAAACTGTTGAAAACAGAAAATTGAAACATTTCTGCTTGTAAAAAGAATCGAGTGAAAATTGCAGAAATTCGATAATTAAGAGTAAAACTTTTACCTGCACTTTGATCCATTTTCTTGTCCGAAAAACTTTTCCTTAACATTACACTATATTGTAATATGGGCGAGGAGGGGTAGTGGTTACGCACTGTTTCACACACATAGTCCAGGGTTCAAATTCCGTATCGATATCCGCCTTGACCAAGCAAACCTCCTACCTTCCGGAATCGGTTAGTTGGTACTAGACTCGTCTGGGAGAATAAAAGCAGTGACTTGCACATGTGGTGGCCACCTCAGTTATGTAGGCACCAAACGCATCCAATGTGCGCTACGATTATGAAAGTCGAATGCGGGGCGCATTCCTCAAGCTGGATTGATCAACGCTCTAAGACTTTAAGATTTAGGCTGGGATTCTTGAAAATCTACATAGATGTCTATTAACGACTCTGCCTAGGCTATACGTATAATATGTCTAGCTATTTCTTCTTTGCTTACTTAACCATATAATAACTAAACTGCTTCCCCACATTCGACGCGTACTTCTTCGTAAGTTCGAATCCGGCCACTACGCTGACTAAAGCCATCGAAATTCGAGCATTTGGCCTCAAACCCTTTCTAGGAGAATCTGTGCCCACCTCGCTAAGACGTTTCCCGGTCAGAAACGGAAGGAAAACTAAGCCTCGATCTGGTCAAACGATTAGGTATCATAAAATTTCCTAATATGTTATGTGCATACAAATGAGTAGTGTCCTTTCATAGTGGAACCTTTCAAAACTGGCTCTCAAGAAATCTGGAGACACATTCCGAAAATGGTTCTCAAGAAACTTGGATTTTTGTGAAATTTTCGGCAGATTTTCCCCTCAAACTCTTCCATAGTAAAGGACGAGTTCACCATGGAGGGCGGGTGTCATAACACGTGTCTTCTTCATTCCTCTTCATTAGGTTTTTACGAGTAGGGGAATTGATGATGCAGATGATGCCAAGCAACACAAGCAATTTGGAGAGGTTAATGATTCATTCAACTTATCTAGATCGCTGACTTTGAAAAAGCAATTACAATTGGTTCCGATGGTAATTTGAAAAGCCGTTAAATTCTCCACAACGATTCTTATCGCGTGTTCATGCGAACCCATCAGCGTTTCGTTTTGAGGGTCATATGCTCTGAAATTTGAGACACTTCATGACGAAGTACAGCGCATCGCCAAGCCTTCAGCAATCCTCAGCTGATTGGGGGATTTAGCGATTGCAAAAAAAATCGAAAATTTCCTGTTTCAGGTGTCCTTACTGTCACTGGAAATTTTTGGAGCATCGCTTGAAGCGTCTGGTGATCTGTTAGCACCGTACCTCCTTGAACGGGTCATACACGTACTTGAAAGGTTAGTCCCTATCTTTATTATTTTGTCTTTTTTTGTCAACTGCAGCTAATTTCCTGGTTCATTCCTTCTAGTCATCCACAAACTGATCCTCTCTATTTGCTTTACTTTGTTCAGAAACTTTGTCCAACGCAGAAAACCAATTTTTGAAAGTAAAATGATAAATTACGAGACGGTATTGACCAGTGCCCCGTTTTATGCTTCCCGGCCACAAATTGTTGCTTTTCTGGTTTTTCGGACTACTTTTGCGATATAAAATCATGCTTTTGCCATAACTCTAATTATAATAGGTTCATTTGTTAGGGCAGATGTGGTGTAGTGGCAAGTGGCGCACTTCACACACGCATTGTTACGGTATCAAATCCCGGATAAATGCCTAAGCTAACCAAGTCTTCCGTCCCTGCAGGGTCGGTTGATTGGTACCAGACTCGTCTGGGAGGATAAAGGTACTGAATTGTACATCAGCGGGTCACCGCAAGTCATTGTATAGGCCAAATACGCATTCAAAAAGCCACCATGATCCTGAATGGACGTCGAATGCAGGGCGCAACCCTCAGACTTGATTGATTAGCGCCAAAAGACTTTACCCTTTATATTTGGTTCTTGTAGAAAATTATCAAAAATCTGTTGTTGAAGCACCCTGTGTGCTTATTAGGCCATTCAACAAGTTTGGAAGGTATTTACAATAACGGACAGGAGACTAGGTAGAATGGTAACATTTCATTGGCCGATTCACTAGTTCTCATTGTTTCCGACGAACCAGCGTCTCGGATGTAACCGGTCATCAAGGTGTTTGTCTTCTTTGTGAAGTTGAGATGAGACAGTTTGATAGTCGTTTCGTTGTTCTACTGTTAACCATTACCATTAAATGGGCCTTCGACTGACTGAAAAACAACTGTAGTCGGACGACTGCGAACTGAGCGAATACGGCTCTTTTTCTGACAAAAGTTGTCGAATATTATTTGGGCCACGTAGAGCATGGGTTTATGATGATGGTCTTTTTGCTTTTTGATTGATGGTCTTTTTGCCATGGAGTGTTGTCATTCAATTATCGTTGTAACCATCGAAGAACTAACGTGACACCTCGCTTCCCCAGTGACGGTTGCTTTCTTTCTTGACGTAGTCGTCAAAATGGCACAGACAGAAAACCGTCCGTGGTTATGATGAACTTCCGCCCAGACTTGCCTAGCCCATCATAAGCCGTCACGAACAGTTCTTCTCAAGATTTGCCGGAAACCAAGGCTGGTGATAATTGGATTCAGTGAAGAGGAAGTTCACCTTTCATCTTCACCGGTCGTGTGACAGTTCGATGACTATCTTAATGAAATATGACAAAAGAGGTTAATGTTAATGACAGCATTTTATTTGGAATGGCTTTTGTTAGTAGATGAGGCCCACATTTTTTTGGCATCCTTAATTGAATAGATCAGCCTTTCCAAGACCGTAGGCTCAATGTATTGCTACAGGATTCGCAAGCCGGATCGACAATGGTTCAATCTTTGCTTTCAAGTTGAGGCCTGCTCTTCAGGGTGGGCACTATAGAGGTTTACTTGGTTCTCACTTCAATTCGTTCCTCCTTCATTAGCTCTCCGTCTCCCTTTTCCTAAAATTTCGATTCAGCTACGNNCTTTCCTTGCACGCTTTATTTGTAGCTCCACGTTGATCCTGGTCGCTGAGGCTCCTTTTTAGCCTTTGATTTCACTCAGAACCATGTTGACAGACGACCGAAAAGGCACAGGATCATCCGATGGGGGTTGCAGTGGGGTTCGAAGCGCAGCAAAGCAAGTATCTTGGTCGCTGAGACTAGTCCAAGTTTCTGGACCAATGCCATCAGCATACAACGTCCATGAACGGAGTAGTAGTGGCAAGGCGTGATCAAGAAGGATCTCGCCGAAGCAAAGCTAAAGGAAAAATATGTTGTAGATGGGAGAAAAAGGAGTAAACTTACAGAAAAGTGGATCTTGCGATGGAGCGAGATCAGTGTTAGGGAGAAGAAAAAGAAGGAGAAGCCTTGTTGACAAACAATCGACAATCGGGTGTCGTACTAATACTAATAGCTTTAATGTGAAGATAGTCAAAAGCCCTAGCTTTTTACCTTTAGCCTTTCACTGAATTCCTGTGAAACGTTAAGCTAGGCTATTGAAGTTTCAACAAAAAACCAAAAATAAAAATCAAACTGCATCCTGATTCAATGACATCTCGGTGAACTTCAATCCCTTTGAGGTTCGTCGCTTTTTCTTCTGACTCCAGACTCCCATCTAAGGCGGGCATTGGAATTCCGATTTGGCATCATAACGACTTACGGAGGGATCGCCAGTGATTTTTTACTAATTTCCCTCCTGCATTCTCCACATTCCTCTCTGTCAGGTTATTGATTGCCTTTGCAATCTCCAACATGGCAAACCACCACCGTTCAGCTGAATAAATTGACCGTTGTTCGGGATTTGATGTGATTTCGTCCGCGCAGACCTGCCACTGACAGATGCGCAAGGGTCACTACGAACACAAAGTGAAGAAGGTTCGCGCAAATGAGGCAGAGATTGGGCTGCACCTTCAAAAGACCCTTGACTTCCCAAGGAAGAGGGAAGTTCGTGAAATTCAGGTGTCAGGAACATTGTTGCAGTATGAGGGAAGAGGAAGGGATAAATCGAAGCGAAGAAGCTGGGTTCACACAGTCTTCCTTCTCGAGTAACGTCGTCTCGAGGCAAAGAATAACTACAGACAGGGCAATTTCTAGCGTTCCTGTTTGACCTCCTATCTTTAGATAAGTCTGCCTTCATCGTCAATGGAACGGGAACCAATACTGTGCGGTATGGCTTGACTTGTCCGTGGGTTCCCTTTACCAGGCTCTCCATGAGCATTGCTATGGCGTGTGCTCAGTTGGATTAATGGATCCTTGTAAGAGATGAG
>UZAF01020770.1:0-16249 GCA_900617895.1 Haemonchus placei | reverse complement strand
TCGGACAGAAATGGCAACAAGTGGCAAGAAACCGAGATGAATGGCATAGATGCGTCCTGTGCAAGGTTGGCGAAATCACCCTCGAAGAGCGGACATCAAGGTATTCAAGGTATATATATAATCTATATATATATGCAAAATGTATCCGTGGTAGTTGAACAACGATGTGAGAAGGGCTCAAATGAGTGCAATTCTCATGTACACGGTCATAAAACAGGAACTTAGAAGATACGCACACCTACTCGACATGGCGAAACAAAATTGAAAAAATACATAAGCTGCAATTAACATCAGCCCCTTACAGACCTCCCTTCAGAGGAAGAATTCTTAGTCGAAGAGTCAGTGGTAGTGAGAATCTTCTTTCGGATAATTCCTTTTATTGGGTTGATGCATAATTACTGCGGATTATTTCAACAAATAAATTTCATTTAAAGAAACGATATCTGACAAAACATGTTCAAGTAATTGCTCCGGAACGTATCCACCATCTACGTCAAGCACTGCTTCCCATTAGCTAAGCGGTCGGACTTTACAAGCGAAAAAGTTCCGATTCATAGAAGCGATCCACACCTCGATACCGGCTATCAAGTCATCAATTGCTTTGCAAGTTCTGTTCGATGGCCAACTTTCCAACGAACGATGGACGTGAGTATGTCGGTGAGTATGTCAGGTGTAGGAGCAGATCCCGTTCCTTTCCTGGCATTGGGTAACGGATCCATCGCCGAAATGTTTGTTGAGTTCGCGAAAGGGCTCCTCCACCTTCTAACCTTTCTCGGAGTAGTAGAGCATAATTTGTCGATTATGGAGATGACTTTCTAGCGCATTTTTAATAAAGAAATCAAGAATATTATTTTTATGAACACCTCGAATTAAATATTCAGATCCTATCAACAGAAAAAGAGAAAAAAAAAACCCGCAATAATTATGCATCAACCTGATAAATTTTAAAACGCTCCTATGTGAAAATGTAAAACTGTTTCCTTTACTTCTAACAGAGTGAGGAGCAAGTAAAAGCAGATGTGTGTTAATGAAGCTGACGAAGTTCAGTAGTGACGAGGTAAACTTTTTTTTGTGAGGCAAAATGATGTTGTTGCATTGTTGCAAAATGACTTTTTTTGTGGACGCAGTTGCCCGGTAGCTTGATTGTAAAGTATTCGGCATCAGTTTTTCGTCCTTTTCAATATTAGCGCAGATCTTAGCAAGTGAATAACAACCCAAGACCGCATTCAAAGGCGCAGACGATTACAAACCGAGACACCGGATGAGGGGACAATAAAAAGCATAAATGAAGTATATAACATAAAGAAGGGAGAGTTTAGATCCCGAGGTTTGCATTGTACATCCTAACAATCAAGACGAAAAGCTAAACAAGAAGGATTGTTCAGAATCAATCCATTCCATGTATCTGTATCCCTTAACACATTATAACTGAACGTTGTCGGAAGGAAAAGACACCAAGTCAAAGTGGCTGGTCATGGCAAGAACTATTTCACAGACCTGTTCTTGAAAGCTAAGCTCGGTCCCTTCCTTGTAAAATCATAAAACGACCATCTGAGCCCCGACTACAATGACATTTTCTCTGCCACATTGACACAGTGCGGAGGAGGCAATAAATGCTCGAATTCTTCTGTGAAACAGAAACCTAGAATTCAGTGTGAAAGTGTTCAGATTTCTTGTCGCAACTGTTGGGTGAGTTAGATCCTCCTTCGCTTCTTCCTCTTTATTTGTTATTCAAACTTGTCAAACTGGTCCAGTACGGTCAGTGCACTGCTACCCGACACCAGCTTGGTATTTAGCCAACTTGAAATCAATGCTGTATTCTTTCCACTTGAGTCTTTTTTCTAGTTTTCTCCTGAAATCGCTTCGTAAAGGCACAGTCCACGAAAAAATGGTTTCTGAGATTTCCCCAGTACGAGTTTGAGCCCCCCCCCCCCCCCTAATTCCATACCTAAATCGCTCAATCGGAATGGGATCGTTGTGTGTGTTAAGAGTACGTGACAGCAGATTGACTGCTCTCACTATAAACTGTTCGAGCTACTGCAAATGTGAGGGAACACGCCTCGATTTCTCAGTACTATTTCGTGCTACAGATCTCCTTCACTCGGGATTGCCTCTCATTGAAGGATCTCTATCGTGTTGGTGACGAACGGACGTTCTCTCTGACTGAAGGGTCTCTCACAGATTATTGACGAAGCTACGAACGGCGACCCCAAGTGGGGAGTAGATCATCGATCTAAAGTCACCGGTACCTGCTCAGAGCTGCAGGGAACTGACTGGATTCAGGGAATAGACTTCCTTTTCTGCTGTACTTGATAAATTTATGGGGTTGCCCGGAAGTTTCCGCCGTTTTTGAACACCCTGGATTTATCAAATGTTGTACAGAAGACAGTTGGTAAACCCAGGGTGTTCAAAACCTTTGGAAGTCATATATTTTCCGAAAGGATAAGTACACTGGTGTGCAAAACTTAGGGACGAGATGGATAATGTAACAAAACATTGAGGACTGGGTGGAAATAAATGAAAGTGTGGGATTATATTGCGAGACCTATGACCGTTATGCACAGGGAGTTGGACATCCCTTGGTGGAGGAATAGTTCACATAAAGCGAGAAATATGGCTACCCGCACAAATCGAGGGAGCTGTTAGGTACGAAAAAAAAAATTTTTTTTGTCAATCAGCTTGTTGCTACCAAGTACTGTGGTGTTATCCTTCTATACATCATATCCCGCTGACATCGTCTGGATAACCTGGCACGAGGAAGGATCATCGGGAAACTCGAAAAAGGTCGAAAAAAGATGAACACGGCTCAGGAACCTGATATCGCTCACAGCGTTGTTTCACGTGCACGGGGAGCATTCCGAACCTCTTATGCTGCTGCACGAAGGAGAGGAGGTGGTCGACCAAGAACAACCACTCTAAGGTAAGACCGCTACATTGTGCAGCAGGCATGAAGAGATCCACGTCAGTCAGCCTCTTTGATTGCAATATCATTTAACAGGATTCCAAAGCAAGCCATCCCACGCACTACAGTGGCACGACAACTGCACGGTGGTGGTCTCTTCGCCCGACGACTACTACGTAGGGTTCCTTTGACCCTCGCGGATCGGCGAGACGGTTTAGGGTGGTGCCAGGAGCATAGCGAACGAAGCGATGAGAAATGAGGCCGCTTGCTTTTTTGGATGAGAGCAGATTCAGTCTGAGCAGTGATTCTGGACGCACCCTAATGGCCAGAGTTGGGGACACGCACCTCTCTCAGAAACGTTGTGGAACTTGATCGTTCTGGTGGTCGAGGAGTTATGGTATGTGGAGGCATCATGCTTCGTAACCGTACTGACCTCCAGATTTTTGAGCGTGGCACCCTTAACAGTCGGCGTTAGTGTGAAAAGAAACCCCTCCCTAATGTCTATCCTTTCAGGGTTACAGTGAGCCCCGAATTCATTTTCATGGATAACAATGCGCGGCCGCATCGAACATGTCAGGTGGAAGAGCTCTTTACACAAGAGGTTATCCAACGAATGGAGTGGCCTGTCCGTACCCCCGACCTAAATCCCATGGAGCGCACGTCCAAACGCACCACTGATCATCCAGTAATTGTCAGTTGCGCTGATAGAGGAGTGAAATGCCCTACCACAATAACTCATTTCCAACCTCGTAGAAAGTATGGGATTGCATTGCAGAGCATTTACTGCTGTCCGTGGTGATCACATAGCCTATCAGGAACCGCGTCGCTTTTTTTTTNTTTTTTTTTGAAGTACTAAGATAAGTTGTGAGGAACTATGTGTAATCGATACCTTTCAATAAAAATGCCTTATTTGCTAGTCCTATTTCGATTTTAGTTACTTCCTGTACAACACCGTAATGATCCTCTATTGGTACGGTATAAATTTCATAGAGCTCTGTCGTCTGGCAGAGGTTCACTGATCGAAAGTTGCTTTCGTCCCTAAGTTTTGCACACCAGTGTATCTCCTTGTACCCCAGTGAACATTCCTCATAGTCTTTCTCTATAGGATAAAGGATAGAGTTGTTGGAGTTAATCAATCCCGTCTGAGGAATAGGCGATCCGGGATTTGAACCACTGACCATGCGTGTGAGATAGCGCGCCACTTGCCACTTCACCACCTCCGCCCTCTGTATTGGTCTCGTGTGAAGATTGAGAACCATCGCGTGCATGTTCGGCACTTGATGCTTTTCTTCTACTACAAGGGCAAGTACGTGGCCCAAGCCGTGAGAAAGATTTGCGACGTTCAAGTAGGCAATGCTCTAAAAGAACGCATAGTGCGTGAATGGTTTGCGATAAATAAATAGGATGAATTCACCCTCAAAGATCAGCAACGCTCAGGAAGGTTATCATCAATTGCAGAGAGAAGCGCTGAAGGAAGATTTGAATGAGAGATGAGCAGCACTTATGGACGAAGCCTTCGAGACCGTGAAGAGCATTTGTAAAAACGCCGGGGTTTTGCCCGTTACAAAATCGAGCTGGTTTCCTTCGTCGTCCAGGCGGGACAGTTGCTGCAACTTGATGGGTAAGGGTGAAGGTTTCTACGAATTGCTGCAACTTGATGGGTAAAGGTGAAGGTGTCTACAAATTCTAGTCTCTGCGATAGCCACGTCTACCGGTCCCGATGGGATCAAACCAGGACATCCGAAGGGTCTTTCACCAGTTGTCGTCATATCTCTCGCCAGGCTCTTTACGCGGTCCTGTCGGAATGCAAAATGCTCACGTCGTGGAAAACTAGCAAATGACCTCTATCGAAGATGAGTCGTCGTGGAATGTAATACACGCGTATTGGGGAACAGCTTAGTGCTTACTTTCCAACACGCTTCAACTGCTCTTCGCATTGACTTCAGAAACGTCATTTATCGCGATGCCTGATTACCGGAAGTCCCTAAAGAAGCGGGAAGGGGAATTAACCGATCCAACAGCAAGCCTGGAATTCCCCACTATGTTATCGTTCAGCTAGGTTATCGTTTAATAGTTGAAGCCGTCGCTCATCTGATAAACATGAACGAGCACTCGAAGCTATAGACCCATATTACCCACTATGCGCTGCGTTGAATATACGGTTGCCAATTTACACATCTGGGAAGAGAATCGGAGTAAGCGTTCAAGAACATCTCCAAGGAATAAGTCTTGCCACGACCAGCCAAGTGGTATCTTTTTTCCCAACATTCACTCACACTGAGGGTCAGAGGGACAGATAGGAAGAATACATTGATTTCAAAAGATCCTTTCAGTTCTTTTTTCCGGCTTAATTGAGTATTAAAAGTCCATCATAATCATCTACCATCATCATCTTATTATTCACTTCTTCATCTTCGTCTTCACCTTTATTTTCATTTCCATCACCACCTTCTCATTCCTACATTTAGCCGCAGGGTGCGGTAATCTTTTACTTGAAGCTCCTCGTGGTTGCTTCTAATGAACTTCAAATACCATCGCTTCTCGTTTTGGATAATTTCCCGTTCTTGATAGTACGTGTCCAGAAAGGTCGCACGCACGGTCATCTTCAACTGGACAGAAGCCGTCTGTATGACAGCCCTGACATCATTTTTCTTATCCCGTCTAACCGCGTTCTGCCGCAAGCCTATATCTTCATATACTTCTATGCAGAGTGAAGTTTATTTTCACTTTCCCGCTGTCCAGAAGTCGCACAGAACAGTGAGCATTATCGCTCTTCTTGTTTTTGAGCTTCGTGGAGCGCCCTTAATCGCAGATCTTCCCACAAGACTTTCTCCACTTCATCCATGCCACGTTTATTCAAGAATTTACAGTTCGATTTACGGCCGGCGACTGGCTCCGCGCACGCTCGAAACTCAAGAACATGGCTTGCCATGTTCAGCCGGAGTCGATTCCCTGTTAGCACACTGTAACATTTCTGAGACGTTCACTACTCTTCTGCTGTTGCGTGCAGCTGTCTTAGGACCATTATACATGCCCATGACCAGAAAGACTATCTGGAAGAGCTCTCTGGACTACTGGTCCTGAGCGTTTTCTCCTGATCCAGGAAGGCTAGTGGCAGGATCGACGCTTTTCTTCATACTTCTCCACCAACTCTCCAGCTCATAGCACTTGTTGCATATTTTTTTGGTAAGAAGGCATTGAGGCATGTACGAAACCACTTCTCTCACCTGTCGTCCCGATGACCATCGACTTCCTCGAGTTGGCGCCAGTGACGTCTCCCTTCTTTTCAGTTCGAGTCAGAGTGATCCAGTGGATTGTCTTTGCTCGAGGGGCACGAGGCCCAGCATCCCCTTCGTTCACAGTTTCCGTCATTTGATCATCGCGTTGGTGGCTTTCTTGGGGTTCGTTTGACATCCGGAGGGACTCGATCAGTAGTCGCCCTAGATCATCATTATATGGCATTACAAGTCCGGTTCGCCTGATCTTCGAATTCCCCGCGTGAGCAACGGCATCCCTAATCGCAGATCGTTGACGAGAAGCTCACATCTGCACTCGCGTGCATAGAGAAATTTGAGAATCGAACTACATGCTCATCCTGCTTTCGTAGAGTCCAAGGCTCTGAGGCATATTTCAAAGCAGGAAGGATTGCAGTGTCAAAAAGGTGAGCGCCGAGCCGGATGTTCTTTGCCTTCTTCACTGCTTCCTCTATATTCCTGAATGCTCCCCCTTTCGGCGCATTCCTTCTGCACAGCTCCGCAGTGTGGTCGCTCATCGTATCGACTTCTTGACCCAGATATAAGTAGCTAAAGCATTCAGGGATATTCGTTCCATTTAGCTTGAAAGAAGCATCAGGAACCAATATGTTTCCCACAAACATGGCCTTTGTTAAGTTCAGTCATAGGCCGACCTTACCACGAGCGCTATCGAATTCGGCCAGCAATCGTTCCATCGGCGAGCAATCGCTTGACATTCGTTGTTTAAGGACGGTGACGTCTATAAAGCGGAGGTGATGTGAGCAGCGGCAGTCGGTTTCCACTCCATTTTTCCATTCCAAACGACGCATTATACTCTCAAGAGCGGCACTGGAAAGTTATGGCGGGGTGGTATCGACCTGCCTATCCTCTCTCCTCATGTTGACAATGCCTTCACTATAGAATGGCGAAATCCTAATCGTGGATCTTCCGTAGAGCACACAAAGCATCTTCATAATAAATTGAGCGGAAATATCTTGGTAATCCAGGGCCTTGGTTACTGCTTCTGTCCCGAAACGGTATCGAAAGCCTTCGAGCTGATGAAAAAAAAGACATAAGCACATCCTGTATCCTCGCGATATTTCAGTGAGTCTTGTAACAGTGTGGATGTGATTGACTACATCTTCTCCGAAACCCTATTTGCTCGCATGGCTAAGCTTCATTCAGTATTCTGCCCATCCCGTTGAGGATGATGAGTGTGAAAAGTTTGTAGATCACAGACATCAGGCATATGTGGTTGTAATTACCAATATCGCCCCTATTTCCCGACGACGTGGACATTTTGCCTTCCGACAGGACCGCGTAAAGAGCCTGGCTAGAGATATGACGACAACTGGTGAAAGACCCTTCTGATGTTCTAGTTTGATCCCATCGGGATCAGTAGATGTGGCTATCGCAGAGATTCGACCAGAAGTCGTAGAAACCTTCATACTTACCCATCAAGTTGCAGCAACTGTTCCGCCTGGACGACGAAGGGAACCAGCTTGCTTTTGTAACTGGAAAAGCCCGGCGCTCTTTACAAATGCCCTTTACGGCCTCAGAGGCCTCGTCCATGACTGCTGCTCATCTCCCATTCAAATCTTCCTTTAGCGCTTCTCTCTGCAATTGATGATAACCTTCCTGAGCGTTGCCGATCTTTGAGGGTGAATTCATCCTATTTAGTTATCGCAAACCACTCACGCACTATGCGTTCCTCTAGAGCACTGTCTACTTAAAAGTCGCAAATCTTTCTCACGGCTTGAGCCACGTACTTGCCTTTGTAGTAGAAGAAAAGCGTAAAGTGCCGAACATGCACGCGATGGCCTCAATTTTCTTACGAGCCTTATACAGAGGGGGAGGTGGTGTAGTGGCAAGTGGCGCACTATCCCACACGCATGGTCAGGGGTTCGAATCCCGGATCGATATCTGCCTATAGCTCAGACGGGATTGATTAACTCCAACAACTCTATCCTTTATCCTATACAGAAAGACTATGAGGAATGTTTACTGGGGTACAAGGAAAACCTTATCCTTTCGGAAAATATATAACTTCCTAAGGTTTTGAACACCCTGGGTTTACCAACTGTCTTCTCTTCAACCTTTGATAAATCCAGAGTGTTCAAAAACGGCGGAAACTTCCGGGCAACCCAATAAATTTATCAAGCACAGCAGAAAAGGAAGTCCATTCCCTGAATCCAATCAGTCACTCCCCACTTGGGGTCGTCATTCGTAGCTTCGTCAATAATCTGTCGGAGATCCTTCAGTCAGAGAGAACGTCCATTTGTCACCAACACGATAGAGATCCTTCAATGAGGGAGAATCCCGAGTGAAGGAGATCCGTAGCACGAAACAGTACTGGAAAATCGAGGCATGTTCCCTCAAATTTGCAGTAGACTAATCGCTCGAACAGTTTCATAGTGAGAGCAGACCTGCTCTCGCAGTCTTAACACACACAACGATCCCATTCCGCTCGAACATGGGAGCAATTGCTTTGCTTCTTACCGTATCCGGAATTCTTCCGAAAGTGGTCAGTGTTCAGAATCCGGGTCTCCCGAATCCGTGTTCTCCGAGCGCCTTTTATGCTTTGGGTGGTAACCCATCAAAAGCTATACTTTCATGAAATTCATCTGCCGTATAACTCGACGTCTCTTCATTTATGCTGTTGTGGGGCCAGCTTCATAGACTCTGTTTAGGAGAATTCTTTGCCTGGAAGAATGTCTAGCCAGGGAAGGGTTTCAACTTCCCATGGAACTTCGAATAGAGATCTAAGTATATCGATAGGGCTTAGAAGGTTATTGAGAAATAAGGGAATCAAAACTGCAAAACAACTCTACCAAAAAAGTTGTGCGCGTTTAAAGTTTGCATGCCTAAAGCATGGAGAGGTAGTGCCAGTTGATAAGCCCAGTTGCCCGCAATGGTCACAAGAGTCGCGTAGTGGCAGTGCTCTCCCTCTCCAGGTGAGCGTTGAGGGTTTGCTTCCAGTTGTCGTTTTTGCTTTTGCAAAACGTGCTTTCATCCGAAGAGAAGTCTCTTACTCAATTAGTCTTATTACTAATTTAAGTTAGCGCTTTGTTTCGGCTACCACTTGGATCATCTATCTATCACCTGTCACCGCACTTATTTAAAATTTGTTGAGGTGGAGGGGAGCCCAAATCATTTAAAACCAATCTGCGTAGAAAACTGAATATTGATGAAACCATTCGAGAAATGAGTGAAGCGGATATGTTGTTCATAAAATGCGAACGTCATGTGTACACGAGGTCTCCCTACAACCGTAAATAAAACATACAATCGATTCGGGCCAGAAAATACACGTTTCTCTACCCATTTTTTGGGTTGTTCCATCGGTGTTGGGTTTCCTCGCATGTCCACTACTATTTCACTTTGCGTGTGGGTATGTGCTTCGGTGTTAAAAATGAATGAGCGTTACAATAATGACGTGGAGAAATTTTAAATAAGTGATCGTTGATAGATAGGGATCGCAAATGATGGCCGAATCAAAAAGCTAACTCAAAATAGTAAGAAAAAACGGTTTAGGAGCTTATACTCGAATGAAAGCACCTTTTGCAAAAGCGAAAACGACAACGGGAAGCAACCATCATCGCCCACCTGAAGACGGAGAGCACTGCCACTACGCCACGGGGAGCCTTGTAGGCATTGCCGGCAACTGGGCTCATCAACTGGCACTATCTATCCAGGCTTTCAGCATGCAAACTTTGAACGCTCACAACTTTTTTGGTAGAGTCATTTCGCAGTTTTAATTTACATATTTCTTGAAAGCTTCCCAAGCCCTATCAATACACTTAGGTCTCTATTCAAAGTTCCTTGGCAAGTTGAAACCCTTCCCTGGTAAGTAATCTTCCCACATGCGCTTGACTCCGGTAGGCTTACACATGATGGCACCACAACTGTTCATTATAGCGCACAGAAACTCGACGTTTTGGGTAGTCCGACGGCGGTTTTTGAAGGCTGAAAGCCAAATTTTCTCCTCCTCAACCGTCGAACTTCCGGCACAAGACGTTCTGTTGGTTTCTTTCTCTACGCTACGACAGCTTGGCTAGTCTCTTAGAACTTTCATAGTCAGTCAGGTCACTGGTCGAGTGCGAGTGTTTGAACGCTTGTTTCTTCTGCTTTGAGACTTTCTGCACTTCATCTTTCCAGAACCACGCTATCTGTCTATTCTAAATACACTTCAGTCTCCCTCAGCGTTCTTCTTGCACACGTAGGATGAGCTCCACAGTGCTGCGTCGCCGATTGCATACCTACTTAGCACTGACTTCTGGCAATTTTTTTTCTGAGAAGTTTTTGATCAATAGAAAGTGAAATCATATACTATGCTTTCTGTTTACTGTCACCTCCGTTTTACAATTATCCCATATTGCTTCCACGCACCGCATTTCATTGGAAATTCTTGTTGGGCCAGAAAATTTGATTTGCCTCAAGTGGAAGTGAGACAGTGCCGAGAGGAGCGCTGTTTTGCATATGGTTCAGGGATCGAATTTTGTATCGACACCCGTCTAAGCTAGCTGAGTCTTTCGTCCCTCTTGCGATAGTCACCCTTCACTAAATTGTTCAGAAAGATCAAAACACTGGCTTGTACCCCAGATTGGTCTGCGTAAGCCACAGTTCACATACCATTCACTACGGTTCGGAATGGAAGTTGGATGCGCTAGTCAGACCAAATTGAATCGAACAGAGCGGAAAAAAATTTATCAATACATTTCTGCTACCACCAAGATCTCACTTATGCACTGCATATCAAATTCTTTCTCCGCGGAACAGGCGACTACTCACTGCGCATCAACCAATTTTTGAGTGAAAAAGCCCACTATTCGCAAAGAGCGTGGAAAGTCCACTACTCGAGGGAATAAAAAGAAGTAACATACCTCCTCCGCCGCTCAGACAACTGTCGGGACGACCCAAGTCTTCAAAATGTAGAGGAGGAGGACGCATGTATCCAGTTCTGAAAATTGAAGCGTCGCAATACTTTAAGCAGAAGTAAGAAAGAAATGGAATGTATCATTGTGCAAAAAGGTAAACATACAGCAAACATTCTCCTCTGAGAAATCTAAAGAATACGGTAATCACATGACACAGTGATATTATTATAAGTGTTTCTTGGGGCGGACACACGGTGATCTTTCTCAAGATGCGTTAGGACTACAGATGCCCAAGTCACAAACTAGGAGTTTCCTTCAACACTGAATAATGTCGGACACAAGATACTTGAATGAGAATGAGATGCGCCCAGATCGCCATTAAAGATACTTAGGAAGGCAGAATGTTACACTCTGCAGCAACAGCAAGCACCTCGATCAGCTCTGTAGGGTGAGAAAGTAGCGAAAAATACGAGCAGCTCTCGGTCAACGAATGGGCCTGGATGCCGAAGCCAACTGTTCTGTCTCATAATTTATGCCTCAGAGAGAGAAAGAAGGAAGGCTCTCCTAGCAATTCATACAAGCGAAGAAACTCTTTCTCTTTCATTTTTTGTTTTTTCTTGATCGCCGAGCTTAACGGCGCCTTCCATTTATTTTCGAATCACTCAGACTTGAAATGCTACGGTAGAGGTGCCTTTGGTGAGATACGAAGTCAAGCGTCGAAATCAAGAAACACTGAAAACGAGTGACACCTTCAAACCTTGATGGTTATCCTGAACTTTGGATGTTTCTCAGAAGTCTCAGATTGGTGCAATCTGGAAAGGGTAGTGATTTCAGTAGGAATCAGAGGCACCTAATAAAACAGTCCTATCTATGGAGCGAGAATGAGTCCTCCCGGCACAGTTCACGACAATTTTGAGGCACCCGTTTTCATTCGAAAAGCGGAATAGTTCATTGGTGGTGATGAGAGCGAGGGAATTCGCCGATTTCGAGAAAAATGTGGCTCCTTAGAAGAAGGGAAAGTAAAGGTTGGACGAGATTACCGTGACGGAAATAACATGGAAGGTGTATTTGAATGAGATTTCAATTGTTGCAATTGCGTTAAAAGCTAACTATGTCAAGCCAGGACTGTACAGAATGCCTTTCATTTCGCTCCAGGTCATGACAATTGTTTGGACTTCCTACATGGGTTATCTTTGAGTCTCTATAACTCCCTGACTAGGCTGTTATCTGACGTAATAGCGCCAGATATGATATACGAGGGGTCCTCGAATTCATCCCATGGGAGAATAACAGAAACCATTCTTCTCGTGAGCTGGCCCTTTAAATTGAAATGAAATGATCAATCGTTATCATCATCCATCTCCAGATCTTTGTTCTTCGTTGCAAAACACGAGAGAGTTGAAGAAGAAAGCAAAAGGATGGAAGGAAGGCGAGCAGGATACTAAGTTACAATGGTCATTCAAGGTGAGATTCACTGTTAATGCAGTGAGGATTCGGTATCGGTATCGGCTTGGAAAGTCATTAACAAATATGGAAATTAAAACTGCAGACTGAGTCTACCAAAAAAGTTGTGAGCGTTCGACGTTTGCATGCTTAGTGCATGGAGATATAATGAAAACTGATAAGCACAGTGCTTGCATCGGCCGCAAGGGTCACCGTGGCGTAGTGGCAGTGATCTGCCTCTCCAGGTGAGCGATGAGGGTTTGCTGCCCGTTGCCGTTCTCGCTTTTGCAAAACGTGCTTTCACCCGAATAAAGGCTCCTGATTCGTTTTTCTTACTAATTTTAGTCAGCGCTTTGTTTCGGCTATCATCTGCGATCACCTACCTATCATGTAGCACCGCACTTCACGGTGTCCACGTCATTTTTGCACATCACCGAAATACACATACCCACACCCAAAGTGAAATAGTCTTGGAAACGCGAGAAAACTCAACATCGATGGAACAATCCAAGTTGGGTAGAGAAAACGTGTATTTTTTGGTCTCGTATCGACTTGTTCTTTTATTTACGGGGTAGAGAGATAGCATGTACATATGAGGTTCGCATAATGCAAACAACATATCTTCTTCACTCATTTCTTGGATTATTTCACCAATATTCAGTTTTTAACGCATATTTCTCTTTGGTGATTCAGCTTTCCCCTCCACCTCAAGAAATTTTTAATGAGTGCGGTGATAGGCGATAGATAGGTGATCGCAAATAATAGCGTAAATAAAGCGCTTACTTAAATTGGTAAGAAAAAACGGTTTAGGAGATTTTATTTGGATGAAAGCACGTTTTGCAAAAGCGGAAACAAGAACGGGGAGCTAACCCTCATCGCTCACCTGCAGAGGGAGAGCACTGTCACTACGCTGAGCTGACCCTTGTGGCCTACGCGGGCAACTCACTATCTCTCCATGCTTCGAGCATGCAAACTTTGAACGCTCACAACTTTTTTGGTAGACTCATTTTGCAGTTTTAATTTCCATATTTGTTAATAACTTTCAAAGCACTATCGATATACCTGTTTCCCTATTCATGGTTTCATGAGGAGTTGAAACCCTTCCCTGATTAGAAGTTGCAGGGCAAACTACTCCAGCTACTGGCCCTACTTTTTCAGTTCGGAGGAACGATAAGCAAGCGCTGTTTCATCCTATCAATGCTACATGGGGAAATTTATTAGGTTGCCCAGAAAATTTCACCGTTTTCCACTGCACTGGTTCGATCAACTCTTTATAAAAGATTTTTGATGCAAGCTCAACAATTTGTATATATTCTGAAATGGTAAACTAAATCTCAGATTTCTGTTTATGTAGAGCTAGTGCGCATGTGGAGAGCCATTAAGGCTATTTATGACACCTGATGCTTTTCTTCTACCAGGAAGGAAAAGTGTAACTTATTGGAGGGAAAGGCATGCGAATTTTCTTAGACATTGCTCCATCAGCACGGAGTATGAGAGATTTGCAAAAATCGAAGTGGTAAAATCATGCTCAGAATTCGTAAACGGTCAGAGCGACCATCGCCAGCTAAGAACGACCAAATCAGTATGTTAAGCGAAGCCGCGAGTAAACAACGCGCGCAGTAACGGAAAAGATCAGTGCCAAATTTGGCTATTTACACTATTCGATGGAACTCCGTCACTTCTAAATATGTCTTTTCTGAAAAGCGTGGTAAAGTAAGATAGGAGGGGGATTGTTCACGACAATGTAGACCAAAAACGACTGTGAATGATCCCAGTGAGCTGCCACTGACGACTTCGTAAACCAAAGTACATACGCTGAAGAATTTGCTCTGTTGGTGGTGGAGTTGGAAGGAAATAGCCAATTTTGAATAACATCGCAATCCAACGTTCTCTCCTGAACGATGCCGCAATCAGCTGAACAATTTAAAGGCAGCCATACAACTGTTGCCTAGAAGTAGTAAATCGTGAAGGTGTGGTTTTCCTCCATGAAAACGCAGGACCACACGTAGCCTAGACGACTCGTCAAAAATTACTGGATTTTGGATGAGACTTTCTACCACATTCCCATGGAACTATCATTTATTCAAATCTCCCCGGAATTCAGTGCATGTGAAACTGCTTGATTCTCTAGATGACTGCAAAATGCACCCAGAACAGTTTTTGATTTCAAGTCTGGAACCTCCAACGAAAATAGGACAGTGAAACTTCTAGAATGAAAACGAGCCATTAATGAGCAAATGGAGGGTATATTGTCTAGTAAACGTTTGTTCACTGTGAAAGTTCACTCATAGTCGACCTCAAAAAACCGGTGGGAACTTTCTGAACAAAACTATATTCAATGAGATCGTAGATATCAATAAAACTGATCCACTCTAGCTCTCCTGTGGAGAGCGCGACAAACGATTGCAACACATTTTGAGATAGAACCAAGCTTTTCGGGATGAAGAAGATAGGTCCAGCATAGAGAAAATAAAAGTAGTTATTATTTTTCCCAAATTCATTCCAACATTTTCATGCGTTTTGTATGAAGACCCCCCCAGGCGTTGGGTAAGCTCGGAACTAATCTTTCTCGAAGCTATTTCCATCGCTCATGGTGAGTGGGAGACAGGAACCCAACTGCATGACAGCAACGTGCTCCAAGTTCCGGGAAGTTCAGGAAAGAAACACCTTTCCAACTTTGTTAGCAGAACTGCTTCGGAAACAACTCATCTTGAAAAGCCGTGGCAATCTGGTGTCCCTAGTGTCACATATAAACAAGGAGAAGCTGTAGAAACAAGTGAAAGGATGGGTACTTCACTGTCAGTGAATTACCCATCCTTTCACTTGTTTTGATAGCTGCTCCTTGTATATAAGTGCAAGCGACGATCGAAGAAGGTAGTCGGGACACCGACGTGGCGGAAGGAGATTGAATCTGATCAAATTTTCTTTTTGATAAAGTTTTAGAAAGGCCTCGTGGCCTCTATTAATTACAGAGTGTGTTCCATTAAATAGTGGTGAAAACAAACTGCCAAAATTACAAATCTTCTCAGGGGACTGTATGCAACCCCCTGCCAGCCAAATGAAAAGGAATCTTCATATCCAGTTTCTGGTTCATGGGACGTTCACGAAACATACGAATGGCCGATACTCGAAAATGAGTAAAAATCTCACTTGGTTCTGATACGACAACCACTAGAACACGGCATTTCAATAGCCATCAGCCGCCTGGAACTTTTGTTCCTTCATTGAAGGTCCTTTTCGAATCTCTTTTTCGCATAATGCTGCTCTGCAGATGCTCTGATATGATCTCGCCGTGAGTTTTTAAAGTGCACAAAGCAACAACAGACATACGAGCAGGGACTACACGTCGGAAAAGAAAGGAAAGGAAAAAGTAAAGCGGCACAACTATACTACACCGCTTGTAGAATGGATCCGCTATACACGCTCAGACTGACATTCTAACAAAATTCTTCATAGTGAAGCAAAATTGTGAAAGCGGAATAAGTGCCGAAAAAAAGCCTGGCTTGAGTTCGAAGTATAGGACAACATGTATAGTTTCAATTCACAGAAAACTGCAGAAATAGGAGACACTGATCTGCTTTGAGACGATCTCCATCCAGATCAACACAAGCCAAAAAATGGTCGAGAAACGTGTTAACCGCGGAGAGGGAGAAGTTGGTGTCCAACTCATCCCAAGCCTTTTAAATGATCACTATGAAGTAATTAGAATGCGGCGAGGCCTAGCGCACGCTTTGGATGCAAGGATGCTCCATAAACGGAGATGAAAAGGTATAGAGCTTTCTCAACAGACAGGC
>UZAF01020769.1:3775-16266 GCA_900617895.1 Haemonchus placei | reverse complement strand
AGTTTATTGGTCAGAGGGTAATTTACTGTTGCAGTAGCAGAATTTGTGAGTATGATTTTTCTTGATAGGTGAAAAGACGAAGCACAAGATTAGAGGCTTAGGAGGGAGAGCAGCTTCGAATTTTGTCCAAGTCATTTCAACTTAGTGAACTGGTCCATTCCTCTACTTTTTGCCCAGGGTAGCTTGTCCTTTTAAAATCATTCGAGCCTTAACTGATCACTTTGCTCACTGAAATCTTACTATTAGCAATTTTCACTATTCAGAACGAACCGCAGCAGTTCGTACTATTAAACGCTTGGATCATTGAGGTAAGTATCCAGAGCACACTAAGCACAAATTTACCGGAGATGACCACTTACCTATTGAATTGGAATTGTTTTTAGAGGTGGTATGATGAATTCTTGTACTGGTCCCCTATGGAGTACCAAAATATCACTGAATTACGGCTACCGTATGATTCAATTTGGTTACCGGATACTACGCTTTACAATTCGTGAGTTGCAGTCAACAACACACCAGCGAATTCGATATTTGTCCGTTAAAGTAGCTATTCAGGTTGGTAATGAAGGACGATGATACTCGACGCCTTCTGAATGCAAAGCTAACGACGGATCGTGAACGGCGAGCATCACTCATTGAACTTCTTTATCCTACAATCTATAAATTCTCTTGTTTACTTGATCTGCGATTTTTCCCATTTGATGTACAGGTTGGTATAACTTCTGAACAACTTAATCAAGACCAATCAATATTTCAATCAAGAAGCATTTCGTACAAGCTTCTCCTACAGAGTAAAAAGTCGAGTAAAGGTCGTTGTACATAGGATTTCCAGCTTGTTTCTCCGGTGTTAATGAAATATTTGTGACCGCTCTGGATTTTACGCGTATCTGATCAATATCCATTTTCTGTCCCCCAAATTGGAGAGTCCTTGCTGTTGAGGCTTCTTGCTTTCAGAATTGTACAATGATCTTCTCGTCATGGACCTATGATCAGACGGGGATCGATTACTTTCCAGCTTCGGATGAGATATCGATTGCTAATTATTTGGAAAATGAAGGATGGGAACTTTTGAAAACTGAAGGTACCTACTATAATATTTCATCATAACTTCATAAATAGAAATAATTCATCAATGGGCTCGGCATGTCCTGCTTGAGAATTTCAGCAATTTTTGTGATTCAATCAGAGTAGCGCAGTAGGTAGTGAACATATTTGCAAGGTATCAATCCGAGTTCGATCCTTATGTGGACATGCTTGCAAAGAAACATTATTGTGATAAGTAAAACCGCTAATGGAAGTCTGTTGATTTTGAGCTATCCCCTGGGATGAGCAGTAATTTCAGCTTCTATTGAGACGAGTATTGGAGCGAATAATTAGCTCCATTGATGCGGTGGAGATCCATGGAATGAATTGAGAAATTCAAGGCTTGGCAGAACTGATTTAGAATGTTAATAATATTAGGGATTGTTCGTAGTTTTCTGACGACTTTGTGCCCATTCCAGCTACTTCTGTAAAAAGATTTCTAATCGACGTACCTAAACGCGAGGGCATTGGATCGATTCACCTAGAATTTTTCAAGCTTTCTTGAGGAAAGTATCGTTGCTCTAAGCCGTTTTTGCCTTTACTAAAGGAAGGGATAAAAGGGTAAAGCTTCAGAGCGTTGGTCCGTCTAATATGAGGTGAAGAATACACCCCCACATTCGACTTCCATTCAAAATCGTTGTGGCGTATGAATGCGTATGTGGCCTATACAATGACTTGCGATGGCCGGCCGATGTACAAATCAGTGCTTTCATGTTTCCAGACTAGTCTGGTACCAAATAATCGGCCTTGAAAGGATGGAAGGTTCGGTTAACCTAGGCGGATATTGAATCGGAATTCGAACCCATGTGATAGCGCGCCACTTGCCACTTCACCCACCTGGCTCACCAATTGCCACAGAGCTCAAGTTTTTAATTGATCCAGAAGGGATTGGATCCTTGCAGCGTTGTGCGTCATATGAATTCATGCATATATAAGGCAGAACGACGGAAGGTCTTACTTCCTGTCTTACTTTCTTGAGCTTTGGATTGAGCTAAAGTAAAATGAAACATGAACAATGGCTAGTCATGCATTCTTAACGAATCAAACATTTTGCAGTTAGTCGTCATGAGGTGAAATACAGTTGCTGTCCAAATGCTTATACTCTTCTACATTTAACGCTTTACTTGAGAAGAAAACCGTTATTCTATTTGGTGAACCTGATCATTCCTACCTCGATCATCACACTTATTGCTATTGTGGGATTCTTCACGTGAGTCCAATATTGAACATACAAGGTTGTTGCTACGAAAAGGCGGGATTTGTAGGATGGGCAGGGTGTATGGGTTAGGGTGGGAATTTTGCGCAACCAAAATGTCATTTGAACGTTCCCTTCGCATAAAAAATGATGTGGTTCGACTTTTTTTCGACGAATTTTGATTGATTTTTTCTGATTCTGCGAAATTTTCTTGCTGCATTCAGTTGCATTTTTGTGATGCTAAAAAACTGAACCAGGCCTACAGTTTCACAGAAGTTAATTTTTAGGACATCTTCTGCCAGCGGAATGCGTGAAGAGAAAGTATCATTAGGTATTACAACGTTGTTATCAATGTCAATCTTAATGTTAATGGTATCTGATCAAATGCCTACTACGTCAACGTTCATCCCTTTGATTGGTCAGTTTCTTCGAAGTTTTCGAACCTATTGTCACATCCCTTTTTATTGATTTCTGTCACGGGGACGCAGTTGCTTATTCAATACTTTGCACGATAAATTGTTCCTTCTTACAATGGTACCTTCCCTAGCCTTTTTGTCAGTCCTCTCTATCCCCTCATAAAAAGTAACCATTTGGGTAGTAAAAGCTAATAGGCAAATATGCCGAAGTAACGGCTGATGCTATCACAAGCAAAGTCAATGGACTGAATGCTGCTTTAATCGCCCCATACCATAGCCCATCACTCCCTTTCATGGAGACCGATCTGTCCAAGATGTAATTCTAACCATAGGTTGTTCCAATCCTTTGGCTATGTCCCATAAATCCTGAATACCCGTGAGCGATGGTGTTGCGTCCCTATCGACGAAACCCACTTACAAAAATGAAAGTCATTTCGATAGCTTTTACGGCGGTCATTCCGGAACATGAACTGCTCACCGACTGCCGCCCATCATTTCTGAAATGGATCCCGAAAAAAAATGAAAGCCAATGAAACATCTTTTAGAAATTTTACATTCCCTCATAAACTCTGCCACGAGATCGTTCGGTAGTAAATACCGACATCTCAGGAATTATAGATGAAAAAAGAATTTCTCAGATTCAATTAAGTTTATTCGATAGACCAATAATTGTTAAGTATTTCAGGATGGTTCATACTTGCAATGATCATGGTTATCTCTCTCGGGACAGTAGTTTCGTCCATCATTATTGCAGTTCAAAAACGAGGCAGTCTTGGAGAGAGACTTTCAAAACGGACGTTAAAGTGAGTTTTAATGACCCGTTTGAAATGAACAATGGGACAGGAGCAAGTGATGTTGTTCCCATTCCCGCGAAGGGGATCAGATCTTGAATAGGGGTCCGTTAAAGTATTCTTATCCATGCAATCATATGGATTAAACTTCTAACCCTTCCAGTTGTTATATTAAAGGCGCAACTTAAGAGGGAAAGGAGACTTTTTTGTGCATCGAGTCATCCCCACAGCCCTTTTAATGGGCGGAATCCGTGACCTGCAACTGATGCGATAGTAAGCGATTGTCTGATGCGTGGCGCAATCCGAAAGTAATAGGTTGGCGGTAAGTACGCTTGGATGTCTTGCTTCCCATTTTGGTTGCATCGACAAATCTGAATAACGCCGAAGAATTTGTATGCCCGCACTTCTCTATTCTCATGCGAGGGTCCCCCATGCCAACGGTCTTCGAGTCATCTTTCATGCCGATATTTACAACTTCTGCTCCGGCCTAACACTAATTTAGTACTGACGGACGAACAGTGCCATACTTTGACAAAAAAATTACTGTAATATTCTCTTCAGGATCGCCAAAATGATTGCGTATTTCACTTGTACGGCTTTGCCATCTCATATTGAAAAGGAGCAAATGATGGTGAGCTCAATTGTTAACCACCACTTTAAATCATACACGATACTCCTTAGTTTTGCTTCCTTTGTTTTTTCAGTGTTTTTGTGGTTGCTTCTTGATGTGAGGCATAAGTACGGTATACGAGTTTATGAGTTTCAGGAAGCATTCGATGCTGTGACACCCACAGGGGAATCAGTGAGGACGTTGAAGTCAGCTATGGATGCGTCGAAAAAGTGGATGAGCCTTCGACGGCCCAAAAACGGTGTCGCCGTCGTATCCGACAAAAGCACCGATGCCCTGATTCAGATGGCGAACTCTGGTGCAGGTACACTCTCAATTTCAAATAATTGCCTTCAGGTCTTCATACGTTGGCAGGAGAAATTGCCATCAAGACCATGTACGAAACTGAATTTTTATGGGAACCCGGAAGGTCCTAAATTGATGGGCTTCATGTTTCTAACTCCTTTTCCATTACCTATCCTTTCGGTTAACCTAACAGCAAACCGATTCAAACAATTATGCTGTCTATCGATGTATCCTATTGTGTGCATGAATTGTGTCCTATGAATCGGGCATGGCTTCGTTCAGAAGATGGACAAATGACGGGTATGACACCGGTGGCACCTCTGGTACCACCTGCAGCTATCATCGACGATGATCTTTCGTTACGAAGTGATTTCTCAGCTGTACCACCATCAGCACGGTTGCTTAAAACGAAATCCAGTACCAGATGTAATGTATTCAAGGATTTAACCAGTAAGTATGAACGCTTAGCATGTCTGTTGTGCACTAACATCGAAATTTCAACCTCTACGGTACCTCTGTCTCTTTACAACTAACAGAACTTTTCCTTCTATCATACCTTAACAGCAATGACCTCTACAACCTTAACGACCCAAGTCTTCTGTCAGTGCAACGTCGTTGAAAACGGGGTTTTTATATCCCCGGAGTGCATCTGCCCTCAGGCAAACCTCCTAAAAACAGCTCAAAATAGATGAGTTTCCCAAATGTCCCGAAAATGCTTAGGGACCCCCAAGGAAAGAGGACATACCTCACTCAAACCAGGAATTACTACCAACCATTTACTTGATTAACAATTTCTTCTACGCTCTCATCTAAGCGAAACTTTTTCGTGAATGGCCAACCTTCGGTCTTCCCTCCGTTTGACCCTGGTGCTAACTCCGCGACTCGGAGGTGTTGTCTTGAACGGCATGCCGCTTTGCGAGACAACTAGCAAAGAATTCAAATGAAAGTAAGCGGATTGGGATATCTGCTACGCATCCAGACAGGAACGGCTAGAACCAAAAGGAAGTTTATTTGTTTATCTTTGCCTCCCATAAATGGAAGCCCTGATAACAATATTCATGACGCACGAGCTTCGCGACCGGAATAGTGATTTCCAGAAGATGATAACCACGAATTCCTCCAATTTTTTTTTGATAGTTACCCAGAGGCATATCCCAAAATGATCAGTTTCCTCCTGAATTGTTTTTTACTCATTACTGACTTTCTAGGAGTATGCTTTAGAAAAGCTGAGTAGAAGTAGTTAGGGTTGACATTTTACAAAAGTAATTTTACCATTAGATATCCTCCAGTACAAAGAGATTTTACTGATTATTACTGTGGTTTAGCGTCCATTCGGCATAATCGGCAGTTGGCTGTGGCCGAATTCGAATGGCTGGCTACCGTCACGGAACGAACTTGCTTTGTAATTTTTGTTCTATGCTTCCTAATTATCACCATAGGAATCAATATGATTGGCTACGTTCATTGGAGCAAAGCAGATCAACGATGGAAAAATCCGTGATATGAAACGTGTTCATAAGTTCTCACTTCATTTCTTTCTCTTGTTTTTTCACGGACTGATCCATAAGGGGACCTTTTGAAGGCTGCAGGGTTACATGCTTCGGCGAGTCATGAAGGGATGGTGCACCACAGGAGGTTTACCTGGGTTCATAGCTTATCGCTTGGGCCAGGTTTGAGCCCTTTCTACTGTTCTGGTCAGTGGCGAGAAATATCGTTCCCATGCGCTCCATACCTGTGCATTCCCTATTCCCTTCCTTCCCCATGAACGTGGGAACTAATGTCCAAGCATCCTCCAGCGCTTTCCACACCCGTCGCATCTGGGAGATGGTTTAATGAGTGATTGGAGCTCGCAATGTATGGGTCAGGTTTGAATGCCCTGCGGTAGGTCATAGCATTTTGATGCCCCAAGATTACTATCCAAGATTAGAGCGTGCCCGCATATATGGGAATTCGCGTCGGGCATGAATTCCGCCTCCCAAGCCCGACTTGATCGTATCGTCATTTACCATCATATTCATATCTTCCTTTTCCACAAAATTCTAGCGGTTCGGGTGTAGACAAAATCACATTTTCAGCCAATTTGTCTGAATACAGATGAATTATTCGTGCAGTAAGCCCGTTGCTCCCGATGCATTCGTCGTGGTAAGAATCGACATGACATGATTCCTTCTTTTCACGGGAGTCACAAATGTTAGGTCCGGCCACATGTCGCTTCTCGCGCGCGCGAAAATTCCTCGCCGCGTAAGTGTGCCGCGTGGGGGAGGTGGAAGCAAGCTTACGGGGCAAACCTTATCCCACTAAATAGGACGACAACAAATACATGCTTGGTTTCTGTAGTGCTCTTTCTCTTGTACATTGTCATGTAAAGAGATAGATTTTTTTTTATCTCCTAAGCATTCCTCATATATTGTATACTATTGTATACAGAAACGTTTTTGTAATTTATATATTATTTGGTTGTTAATCTGTAGTCATGGGCTATCGGAGCAGTGCCAACTAGGTGACCATATCACAAGCGAAGTTGATTATCAATATTTTTCATATCCAAAGCCTACCAAAGCAGTCGTAAAGGGCTTGTATCGCGCGCGGCGGGCGCAGTGAGTCGCGCGTTTGAATGAAGCGACGTTATTGGAAAACATGTTCACTTCTGTCTAGTTTCAACGTGAACGCCCCACATTTGCCCTGCAAATTGGGGCGTTCAAGTATGATTCCCGCGATAAGTTTGTCGCGCGATACGTTAGACGCACAGTATGAACGCAACTTACTACAATCTGGCCTCAACTCAACTTTCCATTTTTTATCTGCACTGTGGATGTACCAAAGAACGCTACCAGGCAACGGAGCTTTTGGTTTCCGAAGGCAATTTAACCATTTTTGGACATGTGTCTCTGTCTGAAGTGATATTCGGGACATACCAAGGATACTACAGGTACTGATATTTGCATTTTCGAAGATATGAAACTTTGTTCTGTCGACCTAGGCGCAACTGCGCCTTATAAATGCAAAAATCAGTTTTCTGCTTGCATCTCATTCACTCTCCGTATATTCCAATTTTGAGGTGTTTAACTCACTTTTGCCCCCAGTTCCTCGTCCTTCACACCTCGTTTCTCCCTGAAATTTGCGCTGCTCATTGGCTATTTATGAATCGGTGTGATGTGTTTGTGTGGATGTGTGCATATTTTCAATCGCCAATAAATGTTTACCGATTTTCCCGTTCTGTTATTGCCTTACACAGGGTTCAACAATCCCTGGATATCCGTACTTTCATTTTCTTTTCATATGGATTCGTGTTTTCTTATTTGTCACATATTTTATCTGTACTTCTTGCTCTACTTCTGGTGCGAAGCTGTCGTTAGAATACGGTAGGAACCTGACTGAATAGTTCGGAAACTTTAAATTCCATCTTCTCATGAATCACTAATCTCCTTATCTCATCCTGAGATTCCTTCATATCCAAATTGTTCCTCTGAACTCTTCAAAAACGGTTTCATCTTCACAGGGTGGCTCTTATTGAGATATCGGATGCAACTACATGAAACCTCAACAATGATATTCGCTGTTCTTCTGGTGGTTTTCTCTGGTTGCAGGGTCTCCAAAGCAGACCTCGGTGAGTTCGACGCAGAAATTCTTTTTTTTCTAATCTCATTTGTATACAAAAAAACTAGAAACTTTTGTTCTGAATTGTACATGGGTTTATAGTGTTCATAGTTGGATCCCCCATTCAGTCAAGGCGCATGACATATCGTTATACTTTTGTTGTCATCCGGAACTTCACAGTAGCTGTTTTCCTTCTGCGCTCTTCTGCTTAAAGGCACAGTTCACGATAATTTTGAGGTACCCGTTTTTATTCGAGAAGCGGAAGGATAGATTGGGGATAGTTCATCGGTAATGAAGAAAGCGAGAGAATTCGCCGATTTTGAGTAAAATATGGCTCCTCAAAAGTAGGGAAATAGAGGTTGGACGAGATTACCATGACGGAAATGACATGGAAGGGGAATTTGGACGAGATTTTAGTTATTGCAATTGCACAAAGAGCTGACTACATCAAGCCAGACTGCACATAAATGTCTTTCGATGTCGCTATGGGTCATGACGAGTTATTTGAATTTCCTAGGGTTTCCCCGTGTTCGGTGCAGCCTCTACAATGTCGGTGAAACTCGTCCGAGGATACACAAGGGTCAATATTTGAGCCGATATATCTCCCTGACAAGGCGATTTTCCGTCCTAATAGTGGCAGATATGATATACGCGTGGGCCTCAAATTCATCCTGTGGAGGAATCTCTGACACCATTTTCATCGTGAACTGTGCCTGTAATCAACGAGGGACGTCGAACATCATTGAGTCTTCGAAAGATTTCGAAGAGAATTTCAGTTAGTTCGTTGCTGATTAATGACTCTGCTGCAAGTCCTACTCGAGCGACAATCATGCAAGAAGTTCCTCTCATACGGCTCACTCGAGACCTTCTCATGAAGGATAGGTAGGTTGCTTGAAAGAGCGTTGATTGAAAACCTGAAAGTAGACCGACTGCTTTCCTCATTCCAATAGGTCTAGGTATGATGTTCGTGTTCGACCAATTCACGACCACACGAAGCCACTGAAGGTTCACATCAGTATTTCGCTCTACCAGATCATCGAAGTGGTTAGTTTGAATTGTAGTGTATAGAAAAGGTGCTGCGATTTGCGGTCGCGGTGCAAAATTCAAACTTCGCTCAGTCTTGAACGGCAGAACTGAGACTGTGATATTTCCTGGGCCAGACAGTTCATGCTGGTCAAGTGTGATATGCCAAAAAGCTAAGCTGTAGGCTACTAGAAAATATAAAAACGAAATGCCCTATCAAATGTTACCCTTGTACCGAATGGGACATAAGTGCTCGGCGGGTTCAACAGAAGCTAAACAGTGCAGAGTATTTCGTTGTTCGTTTCGCTTTTGGAGGATTTCGATCATGAAGCCATCTAATTGTTCATAAGCTTTCACGTCGAGAAATGCCCAGTATTGACACAAAGACTTGTCCAGCTTTGAACTTTAGGGGCTCGATACAATCCATCGATCCGATTGATCGAATCAGTTGTGTTGAGTAGTTTGAACTGGCAATTAATCACTCAAAGCAGAAACATACCTTCATCTGTAACGAGTCTTACCGCGTAATCAGTATGGTCGTGCCTCGGTGTGCGCCACGCTGCTGTTAATCACATAGTATTGTGAAGGAGATTGACAGTTAATGACCCTTTTGTTCGAAATAACGGATGTTTGACAAAGCATTCCTTTGATTTCATTAGACGTTATCACAATATACCGGAAGTACCTGGCCGGAGTAATGCCAAGGCCGGTTGAGCTGGCGGAGTCCTATCCTTGAACCCGGTATTAAAAGCGGCGTTTTTTTTTTGCCATTGCTTCATTTATAGTTGCTATTATTTTGGAAATTTTTCTTCTCAATACCAACTGGATGTAATATTTCAGGATGAACCGGCACAGAATATCAAGTTGAACGTGTGGATGATTCAAAAATGGAAAGATGAGTATCTCTCATGGGATCCACGGGAATACGGCATGATAAACTCGACGATCATTCCATTCAGACATCTATGGATTCCCGACACATACCTTTATAACAGGTACGGCTTATCCCGTTTACTGCATCAGCCTCGTAGAATGACATGACCAGGTTTGACGTACGCCTTTTCTGAGGAAGAATTCCGCTTGTTTCGGGAAAGCATTACTCAACTTTCTAATATGATGACGTCTCCGTTTGGAGAGAACGTTGAGGAGGTCGGAAAGCGCCATAGTCGCCATTTGAAAATTAGAGGCACAACTCCTGAGGTATCAACTTAAGTGAAGTAGTGGAAGTTCTAGTGCTTAGTAGTGCTAAAATGGCAGAGAAAGTGCGAAATTCAGCTTATTCAAGAATATGTGTCTTCAAAGAAGTAAGATAAGGGGTTGTACGATATTTCTTGTCTGTCACCGTCTGGGTGCCTCCCACATAAGCGGACTATTCGTTGGCGTCCTAACGCTTCATTGTGAATAATGCATCCTTAACAAGGCACGATCACATTTGTATGTGTACGTCTGATAAGCCGGTTTTGAGGTCATCACAATGACCTTTTGAAGTCTTTTTTTATCCAAGCATGCCCCACGTGCTATCCTTGGTGACTACAGGCTCATCCGAAGGCGAAATCTCGGGAACCATTATTATCGTGAGCTGTGCCTTCGAATTGGGGAGACGGGCGTTAGGAACGATTTTGGGTAATCCTTTTGCCGCACGCGGCTGTCATGGACCACTCGTTCGCCGTTATTACAGCTCTAGCGATCTTCATACAGCTCATTCGATATGCGATCATTATTTTAGGCATGATTACACTGTTAATTCCTTTGTTTTTGTATTTCTCATATGCGTTCTGCTATATTCTTCCGCGCGCGATGTCCCTCTCGCCGCGACGCGATAATTTCGTTTCTACTGCACCACACCCTTCGAATTCCCGAATGAATGTTCCTCTTTTCCTACGAATTTTGCTACATTTTCTCTGAGCAACACTTNAAAAAAAACAATACAAGGTAGCAAACTGGACAAAAAGGGAATGAGTTGTGCAAAAACTTATTTTCGTTGTTTTCAGTGTGAAGATGAGTCGTGATGAGACTGAGCGGTATATGAACATCCAAGTCGAATCGTTGCATTGGAAAGGAGAAAACGGTTCACAAATGTCATTTCTCTATCCGGCTATATACACGATCACTTGCCGGCTCAACATCAGGTCGAAATATCCTAATTTGCTGATTTCATGCATTCAATGCTTTTGGGTCATGCGAAGAGAATGTGAATGGCCAAAGAGAACATCTTGTTTCACCGGGCGGAGCATATGTTTCAGAGTGTTCAGAGTGAGCTGGTGAGAGCAGCGTAGTTGCTTTCATTCACCGTTCCCATTCTCGTTTTCTTTTCTGTCACATGGGAACGAAAGGGTAAGAAGATCACGTACAGGAGTGCAGCAGAAAATTTATGTACAAAAATTTGTCAGGAACTCTTCAATCTTCCTCACTGCCTGGTTGGCTGAATGTTCTCTTTTCCCACATAGGTCAAGCGTAAGATCTCTCATATCTATGTAGAAGAAAAAAGTCGGTTGCCCTGAGGTCTACAGTATGCCTTTGCTCGTTAACTGACTGGGACAGGGTGAAGCTGCTTCCAAGTGGGTCCACGATAGTGAAAACACTTTTTCGTTTTAGGTTCTTCCCGTACGATCGTCAGAATTGTACGTTGACAATATCCAGTTGGACGAATTCGATGTCGGCATTGGACTATTATGCAGATCCTGAAGTAAATCTGGCATCATTCATACCAAATGAAGAATGGGATGTGAAATCGTTCAAGATCTTTCGACATGAGGTGGGAATTGGACGGGTATGCAGGGTGTCCCAAAATTATTGGCGCCTAAATTCAGAAATTTTTAAGGTAGAAATAATATATCAAATTCACATAACCTGTTATTAATTAGTTGCATAAGAAGGTTTCCTTGCAATATGCATGGCTACTGATGTGGAACTCCCAATACCTTTCAGATGGAGGAGGCTCATTCAATGCCACTTGCAATCACTGACACGCGAGAGGTGGAAGGGCATTATGAAACTCCTTGGGACTTTTACGACAACCATTTAGGGGGCTATTAAACGATATAGAAAAGAAGATTGAATCAGAGACATACCAGGAAAGGTAGAAAGTTAGAATGTTTCTGAAGATAGGACTATTAAAATGGTCCGTCTGTCAATCGGTCGGGATTCTGGGTGACCCATCAAAAGGAAGTCGACGGGCACGGCTTACAGGAGTTATCACGATGGAAGAATGTCATGCAGGAGCTTCACTGCCGTTCCTATCGTATGCAGAAATTTCGCTTTAATTCCGATCTCAACAGACACTGCCAGGCCAAAAATGCAGAAAGTCAAAAGTGATGACACGCAACCCTTCGTCGTTTTCTCTGATCAAGGAATTTTTAACGATAAAGCCATTCCCCAACAACCAAAACGTTCGCGTCCTGGAAAGAAACGCCTAGTGTGTAATATCTCACAAAAAGGTTGCTATCAGAATAGTAAAATGATGTTTTCCGAGG
>UZAF01020768.1:0-16267 GCA_900617895.1 Haemonchus placei | reverse complement strand
AAAAAAAGACGATGACGACGAAAGCAATGAATTTTCATAGAGAAAAAATACAAAGCATTAATCTTCGTTGTAATGATTTCAATAGATCTTCGGGTGTAAATAAAAAATTTGTTTACTACTGCGAAAGACGTCATTTGGGATGGGTTGATTTGAGCACGTTGCACGAAGTACACAAAGATGAAAGACAACTGTGCCCGGGCACTAGTTGGCGAAACGTTTCATCTTTCACGCCTTGGACGTTTTTTGAACCACTTGGCAACTGGCCAATTCCCAGAGCCATTGAACACTGATAAATGATCAATTTATATCATAACGTCTATTAATAAACAAGTTAGACGTCCAATCGTGCCGACAAAGTTTAGCCAACTAGACGTGCATGGCTTAATCCATGGATTGGCTTATAAATAAGCATAAAGCAAAAATGCTACAAATAATCGATTTAAATATTAAAATGCAGCGAGACCGGTAGGTACGGGTGCGGGTTTTATGGACGAAGAAATAATTTGGCTGATAATCAGCTCGTAATCACCTCGAATGAGCCATTAGGAAAAAACTGGGTGTGGCAAGAGTACATCGATTAATTTCGTAATAAGCAATCAATCGATCAGTGTTTCCCGGAAAATCGATAATCCAAAGCAATAAAAAATCGATACGAGTTGAAGTGATCATGTCAGAAGACATTCGAATAAGTCTATGGATCTTTCCATCAAAGCAAATAACGATATGAGGTGTAAAAAGCATGGCGTACACATGATATGAAGCATAATTGGTGGAAGTGTCAATCGTGTAAACGAAGAACACAAAAACCTACAAATACAAATGCATGGCTTACTTTTTGAGCTCCAAAGAAATACAACGCCGTCTACAATATGCAAAAATAGAAAAAAATGAAAAAATACAAAAGGTTATGATAAATATGGCTCAATTCACAACTAAGCATACAGGATAAGCAGAGTCAATCGTGTAAATGATGAAGTGGGCAGAAGAACAACATGGCAGACGTATATTGAATGCATAAAACGAGGAAAAAGCCCAGAAAACTAGAAATTTTGAAGCAAATCATTCTGAGGGTGTGCCTTTTCAGATGAAGCTTACAGAACTGGCAGAATGGACTAAAGCGAGGAGGAGCCGGAAATTAAGGTTTCGGAAGAAGCTGGAAGCCTGCAAGCTGTACAAATTCGAACTTTAGCACAAGCGGAAGCACAGGGGCACTTTGAGAAGCATTAAGTTTTTGTTAGTATGTAGAAGCATACGTATGCTTTCAAGCTTGAAGAGCTCAGGAACCTAATTCGATCGAGCTAGTGATCCAGAGATAACTCTAGTAGTGATTTGATGAAATGGAACAGGAAGGGGAACAGATACAAGCGGCTACCATATTTGAGACCCTCGATCAAATCTCATATTGTTTCTCATTTATCCGATCTCTTATTTGCTAAAATTGGCATTAGAACCAGACCTGATAGAACGTAGCACTAACTGTTATGTATCAGGGGGTTCCTACATACCTTTCCATAAGCTTATTGCCCATCCAAACCTTAATACGATTTTGAAGAGTAGTCGAAATGCATAGCACGTTCCGAAAAAAGCTCCTTTTGATCAAGCGGGTGGTTTCGTTATTTTAAGGCGGTTTATCTGGCATGAGCAACAAGCGAGGTAATTTTCGGATTTAATTTTCCATAGTTGTTTATATTTATGTTTCCATGTTCACTTATTTATATATTTGCATAAATACTTTCAAAAGAAAATGATCTCCCTTGTTCAATCCTCCTGTTTAGTCCAAATATTCGAAGAAAAAAAAGAAAAGTGAATAAGTAAATAAGTAAATAAATAAATAAATATGTGGCATAATAAGCAAATAAATGAATAAATAAATTCGAATATATAAATATAAAGTAAATGAATAAATAGTATGATAAATAAATAAATGTAATTGCATATATTATAGTAGTATAAATGATTGACATGATTTTTGTAGAAATCGAGTTCAACAGCTGCTAAGCTGAATTTCAAGACTCAGCTTCTTGATCCCAAGTACCTCGGTCTCAACACCACACCCAATTTCATGTTTCCAGGGGATTTGCTTGGGTAATGTTAGCTTCTGAGCAGGAACGCATTCCGAAATGGGAACGTTATTGAACGCTAAAAGGCTTCATCTCTTGGTTAACTCCTACTGAGCCTGACATACTCACTTTCAATCAGTTCAGTAATAGCCACGTTATGAAAAGTAATCAAATCAGCTCAACATTGACTGTTGAATAATTTTAAAAGATAGAGAAAGATAAAAATAGGGAGATTATCAGTAGGAACAGGTGCCGAGGAAGAAATCAAAGTGGAACGGCGCCTGTACTGCCAGTGCGCCCGAGATACGATAAGGATGAGAAGAAGGCGACGGACGGAAGTCGGCAGTGATAGTCGCCTTATCACAGCTGCATGGGGTTTTACCTTACCTGCTGAGCAAAGTAGACTACTTGTGGTAGTGGGAGGGAATGTGGGAGAAAGCGGAATCTTCAAAAGTTCTTTTATAGAATAATTCCACCTGACTTTTACTTTATTAGAGGTGATGCGCTTCTTCTTAGCTGGGCTTCGATCGCACAAGTATGTCCTCAAAGCCCCTTACATAGCCACTGCACTACCGGGACTCTATGCGACTTCAGCTTTTCCCGGTCTACAGTTATGACTCGCGCCAGTCTTTCAAAATAAGCCACAATAAATGCAAAATCCCAGCTAATGAATGGTGACGTGCTGTGCTCTTGGCGCAGTGGAGAAGCCGAACGTTCGGAAAGCACAGGTGCTGGTTCAAGTTTTGTCTCAAATGAGACATTCCGCCCATACTTCAACTCCATTCTGATAACATTCGTATCGATGGGTGCGGCAAAGGAAAACAGAAATCAACGGCAAAAACTAATTACCACATCTGATAACTTCAATAGAGAACGAATTCGAGCAGAACGTCCTTATTAGTCAGCTTCTCGCCGAAACGAGTCATGAACGGTATGGATTCTAGCAACTCGGCCGATTGACACTCTCGAATGCGTAGTACGCCTCGAACTGTACTGGTTGTTCAAACTAGATACTTTTCCATAGAAGGGAACAGGAATTGGGGGATAGGGCACAAGGTCCGCTGCGTCATTGGTGGACAGAGACGCAGAGACATCACTAGCTAGTTGACCACCGTAACGGGTCAAAGGCCGCGTGTCGACTAGCCAGCACATGTTCGCGTACGCAGCCGTAGCTTAGCCACTTCCCTGGCAAATGAACCTTTATATTTTGTAAGGTGACCCACAAACTATAAAGATTCATTCGTCGGTTGGGGGTGGAGGCTAATTATACAAATGGAGATCAGACAGAGCTACGACTGCAATTTGCACCGTTCAGGGGAATCAGAGAACAGGAGAATCGGCGAAAAAGTGCCCTGCTCGCGTCATCGTGCAGCATTGGAATCCTTTAGTAAACAAGACAATGCAAGAGGGCAAATGAAAGACTTACGGAGTTTGTTTATTGATGAGTCAGTGAGGAGAAATTACTGCGAATTGGACGGTGCAGTAGTCTGACGTGGGATGGGTACGGTATACGGTATTAAACTTTATGAACTTTAGAATGATAGAATAAAAGCAGTCAGGTATTTTTGAACCGGAAGATCCCTCGGTCAAACGGAGCTACTTCGATATATCAAACAAAAGTGCAGAAAAGATTAACTAAAGATGAAGCAGTTGCTCAAATTGATGCTGTGATCGTAAGGGGCAGAGCGATTAACTGTAGTGGGACCATAAGGAATGCGCCGTGCACCCTGATTCACTTCCCAATTACAGAAACCTTGACTTTTGGATCAAAACCCCTTATCAGCGATGCCTCTTCACCGAGTGGACCAGAAAAAAATGACAAAAATCTGTCTAAAACGGAAGTATTATAGGGAAAGAAAAAACCACCGTTTTGTACCATCTCCCCTTCGTATCAGCATTAATCATTTGGGTGTGTCAATGATAATAAACATGAGTAATTTCACAAAAATGTAAAAAAAAAACTCTAAAAAAATCAAAGAAATGTCAAATTTTCTCAAGGATAATGAATAAAGGGCCCAATGTGAATAATTCCCGTTAGAAGGAGGCGATCGGCACTCGACTTCCATTCAGAATGTAGTGGCGTATTGGATGCGTATGTGGCCTATACAACGACTTGTGATGGCCAGCCGATGTACAAGTCGACAAGCCGATGTACAGTGCTTTTATCCTCCCAAACGAGACTGGTACTAATAAACCGACCCCGTAGGGATGGAGAGTTTGGGTCGGTTTGGGCAGATACAGATCCGGGATTGGATCTCTTGGCTTGTGTGTAATAGTGCGCTACTTGCCAATCTGCCACACACCATCTCTGCCTTACACCAATTTTAGAGTATAATCATTTCAAACACAGAGTTGCAAAGACGGAGTGGCCTTGTTGATGTTGTCCGGGGAATATGTAAACGTAAACGAGAGCGTGGCACGTTCGAAAGAGATGGACCTTTCAGCTAACGATTTGGATCCCAGTGGTTCACAAGCGAGCGCCAGGAAGGCCTAAGTTGTGGTGGACCGATCATATGGTGAATATGCTTGGCCAACAATGGAAACGACGTGTGCAGGACCGGAATGGATGGCTCAAAGTTGGCTTGCGTGGACGGCGAAGTTCGCGAGGACAAGTCGGGTACAGGTGATACAGGTGAATTATTTCAATGTACTACCAATTTTTTGTAGATGATATTTTGAAATAGTTGTCCAGAAGTGAAAAGGAGTGATAAAAAGTGATAGTTGATAATAATAGAACTTCTAGAAATGAACAGAAGGGGATATCTATAGACGAGGAGGACGTCAGTTGATCCTAGTAGATTGATGGGATACATGCGGTATAGCGCGAATCTTCTCAATCAGTCATTGAAAAGCTGATCGTCGTCATCACAACTGAGCTAATCAGTCAATCAGAGTTCTCAGAAAACCACACTTGAACCAGGACGTTCAATAAACATCAATTAATACAATTTGGAGGCAGTATAGAAGAAGGATGACGTTCGTTTTGAGCATAGTCCCTTCGAGAAGAACTTTTATGAACAATTTCATTCCAAACGAGATCGAGAGTTAAATTGCAGGACAAGAGGCACCATTTGACTTTGACTCAATTATCGAGAGGCCATATCGTTTACCTAAGGAGCATAAAAACAGTAAAACTGGTATCCTAGGCACTTTTTGCTGGCCTTCGTGAAAATTCGGTATCAATCAGATCTTAACTCGATAGCAGCTTCCCTTTGATAAAAAGTCCAGAAACTCAATAGATAAAGCCCAGGATTCACTCCAAGCGCGATCTCAGAAATGACTGAATCGCGGAATCAGAAAAAAGTGGAGCACTCTCAGGCTCTTTTCAGTTCATTTCACTTGAATGACATGGAAGTTTGTAATTCGTTTGCCCTTCTCAAGCACCCTCCCTAGCAGAATCCTGTACTCACATATAGCTCTGAATACGCCACATCATTGGCTTTCGTTCAGTTTCGTTTAGGTATTTGAAAGGATGTCCAGTTCGAAAATAGGGTAACAGAGGATAGTTTAGCCGACATTTTCGTATTTCGGGAACTTACTCACCCAGCACCGTATGGCAGATCCGAAATGGAAGAACTTTGGGAAGACTAGAATACCCTGACTGAAAAATTCGACATGGCATAAAGCAACCACCAGCAACTTCTCTTCGCCCTCAGGGAGGGCTCACTTATAGGCCCCAAATTTGATAGTCTCAAAGACCGTCAGATGTGCGAAGTACAACGGACGAAGAGAAATTTCTCTAACAAACAGCATTTTCCACAACTCTACAGTATCCCATTTGGGGAAGCCTTCGTTCCCCCGTGGCATGGACCGCGAATTAGACACAAATCCAGACCAGGAGGTGCATTTGAAGGTGGATTGGCCCCGAACTGATTAAACTGGAGATGTAATCTCAGTGTTTTCGATTTCCGAGACCTGTATAAGTGTGACGAACTATCCCGAATTAAATGAAACACTTGAGATCCCAGATGAGATTTTGGTTCTTTGGTTCAAACACTCAAGAAAACGAGTTGCTACCACTGGCACCACCTGCCACCTGCCCCTCATTGTCCGGGAAAGGAATGTGAGAATGAAATGGAGATGTCTCGAGTACCAGGAGCCTAGTACCAGGAGCTAATGGTAGGAAGGACACCTAATCAGCTAGAGATGGATAGAAAAAGAGAAACAGAAAATCGGAAAAGAGTCCAAGAAGGAGGGAAAGGGTTGATTGCCAGAAAAAGGAAGGGAAATAGAGGAAAAACGGGAGAAAAAAGAGAAAAATCAGAAAACTGTTCTACATCCTTACAGAATGAATGAAGTAGCCATCAGAATGAACTAACGCAGACTTTGAAAAGAGTTTCGGTCCAGATAAAGATCCTATTAAAATAATAAATAAAAAATATCAAATAAATAGTTCTTACATCTCATACAAAGGAAGAAGAATATCAAAAGTGGTAATTTCGATCATAGGATTCTATGTTCCCTTATCGGAAATCGGAAATCGAATGCTCAAAGAAATGTGAAATCGAAACAACAATTCTCTTGGATGAAGAGGCGGCAGTGAAGACAGCTCATAAACTTTCCTCGTAGGAAAAAGAGACGGGCGCCACTAAGCTGCTCGAGCCTAACTCGTGTTCGAACACATGTTACAGCTTTAGATGTGCGCCGATGCGTCAACAAAACAAGACTGAGATTTTGGTCTGATGACAAGTAACAGTTGGTTTGAAGAGGACGAAGTGACGATGGGCTGGAAATAAAATCGAAAGGGTTTTATCAAGGGAAGGAATAGCTGTGGCGCAATCTCAGACAACTGTGATGGAGATTCCGTCGGTCCAAACAGTCTCCAAGAAGTGAATCAGCCGGAATTCACTCATAAATTCAAATTTGCCATCGTAGACAAACAGCAAGTAATAGATGATTCTTCTCAGTCTACTTACCCAAGTTGAATCAGTTCATGATGTGATAAAGTCACCTTCCTGACCCTTCACAACTTTGCTGATCAAACCAGAATAGAGGCGTGACCTGAAAATGGGAGGGACTTGGCAATTACTAGTCCAATCAGTTTACGTAATAGAGCGCTTGACTCTGAATAAGTGCTCCGTAGCAAAAACGTTGCTTCCGGAACATGAGTGGAGGGGCGGGGCTTATGAGATGGGCGGAAACGGGAAGCCCACGCTGGTAACCACTCATTTGGATCCAGCGATCCAACAGGTAAGGAAAATGAAAATTTGAAACTGTTCCGTTCATTACCTTTTAAGGAAAGTCCATGTTCTGGACCAGCAGTGGGTGGAGGATGTGACATGCAGGGTAGGCGAGGTCCACGAATTGAGCATCATTACCCTTCGACCCCTCTCGTTCTGATAAAGGATAAAGAGCAAAGTCTCGTGACGTCGATCAGTCCCGTTTTTGGAACACTGGCTCGGGAATGAATCCCCGGGCCATGCGTGGGATAGCGGTCCACCTGATTCCACATCATCTTCGTCCTTCTGATACCACTATTGAGAGTATTTACATCAGTTCGAGCTCAGATGAGCTGCCCATCTTTTGGTGGGGAGAAGTTCAATGAGCATCCCAGAAGCAACACTCGTGGGAACCGTCCCATATCGCACTTTGGCGTTTAGTCACTTTTGGCGTCATCGACACCATCAATACAAGCATTAATCTCACAAGGCGCCAGTTGGCATCCAATTGCGACGGCGAGACGTCGAAACGATAAGAACACCTGATGGGGAGGTATTACGACAGATAATGAGTACGACAAGAACCAGGTAGGAAAAGGAGGGAGTTGAAGAGGAACGACGAGAAATGAAAATTGAATAAAAAGAAATTCTGAAAAAAAAGACAATTTGTACAGTAAAGTAACCAAGAGGATGCGAGGACAATGTCGGAATCTATTTTTTATACGTTATTTTTATAATATAGTTGTAAATAAGTTTGTGTAGAATGAGGAGGATCAAGAGTAGAATGTTTTTACCATTCCCTCTCATGATTGGATGCGAATGGTTCATCGGCATAAAATATCGCTATCATACTCAGTATCCATGGATCGAATCTTGCTCAAACAAACCCTACACACTTCCAGGATTAGTTGGTAGATGCCATATGAAGATGAAAGCGTGGAGGAAGAGATGGATTTAGAAGCGCCAAGACTTGGATCATAAACCTCCTTCAAGCTACCAGTTGACAAAGCGGTTAAAAAAAAGCTTCAGAGAGAGGTCTCTCAGGAAATCCTTCTCATGGCTAGGTGGAACTTCACTTGGAAGTTTTCAAATCAGGAATTAAGCTAAATAAAACTAGCAGTCCGGATTAGACCAGAATTAGGTACGAGCCAGGCCACAGATCCTCAGAAAGGACCTTTTTTCCAAGAGAGGAAGTCTGGGGGCCGGAAAAACTGAGCAGCATTTTCGCTGCCCAGGACCAAATTGTTTGATTTTTTCGAGCACCCGAAATTTCTTCTACTTATTAGGTTTGGATTAAACTAAATAAAAAATGTTTTTGATTTTCTTCTGTTTCCTTCAAGTATTCCCGCAAGGTCGGTAGTGAAGTAGTAAACAAATAAATAAACAGGTAAGGAAATGATTAAGTGAGTACGTAAACAAATAAACAAATAATGAGCAAATAAATGGGACCAATATTCGATTGCACTTGGTGTCGGGAGTGGCGAATGCGTAGTTGTGATGATTAGCAGCATTGCAACCAAATACAAATGCAATCAAAAAAGTTTGCATTTTCCGATAATACATGTCGACATGGCGTATCCGAGGATGACTTTATCTTATAATTCTATTCTTAATAACAGTAGGAATACTTTCGATTATTATGAATATACCAGTGGAACCTATGCTACCAGTAACTTTTGTCTTTTTTAAACGCAGACGGCTAGACAGGTTGCCGTCGTCGGTCCGCCCGAAGACGCGAGATCGGTTGGTCGGCAGGTTCTCTCGAGTGGTTAATTTCCGCGACTGGTCACAAAGTGTAATGAGATTGGGCGAAAAAAAGTGGTGTGGTAATGTGAATGACGACAAGACTGAGGTCAAAGAACAACCCCATGAAACTGGCAATGATTACTGCTCAGTTACCTATACCCTAAACTAAATGGGTACCCATAAATTGAATTGACCGAGAAAGAACGAAAATGAGAGGCTAAAGAGAGCAGAATGTATTGCATGAGGCAATAAGTGCAACGCGTGTGAACAGCTGAGAAGAAAAGAAAGAAAAGGCCGTTTCTGTTTGAAAATGTGCATAGGAAAAACAGGTCATTTTATAGTAAAGTCCCTGTCGTACCTGCTATACGACAATCTCATCAGCACAGGATTCTCGAGGATATATGCTAGAGGGCTTAGAAATATTTAGCCCAATAATGAATAAGATGAGCATTCAAAAACGTTCTGTATACTTTGAACTCTCCTGACGATTCTTGTTCAATGACGAATGCATGGCGTGTTCCTATAAAGACGTCATTAGCCAGTGATGCTGAAATTCTTTTTCAATTAAATCTGTCATTTTTTTCGCGAAAAAAAACATGCAGGATACGAATAAGGAACAATAAGAAACAAGTGGATTTGCAAAATAACCAAAAACCAGTCCTCAAAGCAAAAGTGCGACTTATTTGGCACATCCGCGTGCCGACGCGAAGCGGCTGACAGGAGACTAGATCAATTCAAATTCACTATTACTATGTATGGCACCAAGAGGCGCCACTGAGGGTAAGGAGGGGTGTAAGGGATGAACATTGGAAGATAGTTCTAACAGTGCAGCTGTAGGTCTCTATACGGTTCCATCAAGTCGGCATTTCTAGAAAGGAGTGAAGTCCATGGCGCATCCAGAACCATGGTCTAAGGCTGAGAAGTCATTCACAAATTATTACCACACTTGACCTGTGAGAAATACTAAAACCAATGTCTACCATTGAGTGTAAGCAACGATTAGCCAGGATTGTACCATGAACATGAACTACATGGGTAGTTTGCGACAATGATTGTAAGGTCACTGAGATGACTCATCTACTTTGGGAACAAATTCACTTCGTTTCACCTAGCTATACAAACGCCTTTCGATAGTTACGGGTGAGAAATTCCGTGACCTGGAAAGGGCAGGGGAAAGGGCCAGCAAGGATGACCGGGAGTTTAGGCAATGTGCCACGAATCCTTGCAATATGATACCAAGTTGAGCAGTTTTTTGGTCTCAGGAGCGTACGTTCAATAGGAGCTGACTAATTTGAATGAGAAACGGAGAAACGTATCAAATCAAACAGAAAGAGCGCATTATTTTGAATATTCGGCATAGTACGGAATATTATTAGCCACTTCAAAAATATTTGATTTAAAAAATCGGAACCGAACGACCAGAGTGCCATTACGGTAGCAGATTAACGTGGATTTTTGGTGGTCTAGCCAAGTATCATATTGCCTACGAAGCGATGGCCATACGAAGCTTTGCACTGGCAGACTGGTGGAGGAGCCGACTAAACGATTCCGCTAATGGGCAAACTCGGAGCCGGACGAGATGCAAAAAACCAACTAAAAAGCCGCCGTCCGGAGCTGCGGTTGCCCGATTGGAAACTCGATACTAACTTGGTTAGGGTTTACTTTAACCGACCGCGATCATCGTCGACGCCCATTTCGAGCTTGCCTGCAAAACGGAGCCGCACTGATGCGTTGGTGTTTTTGCTGACGGCAAGCCATTGGAAAAGTGCAGAATTGCCTTCGTAACATCAGTAACTGAGCCGATGTATACACTAAGAGGCGGTTAAACAATGTGTGCTACGCCAGACATTGTCAGATGCGCTCGTTAGCAGATTGGTGGAGGGTTTCGGAACTGAAAAAGGCGAGAAACTCCACCAGCTATCGGGGCAGGGAATCAGGGCTACTGAAGTTTCGTACCCTATTCAGGATCAACCCGTTATGGAGTCCAGACCCAACTACTTCTATAGGTCACGGTAAAGACTCCGTAGGCGGACGCAAAATGATGCCGATTTTCCGGAATACCTCAACTTCAAAATGGGGACTTTTCGGGGGAATTTTCTTCCAAAGTTTTTTATTTTGTGTTTCCAAAGGTCAGTAAATCCTCAAGAAAGCGAGAGGTGCAGTGTCAAATGAAAAAAAACCACAGTCGAATGGCTCCTTCCTTACAAATGCAGCCAAAGACCATATCTTACCCTAACCCATACCCCCCCCCCCTTCCCCTCCTACCCCCTTCCAATACCCAACATCCTCTCTCCGTTCCTTCCCCCTCCCTAACTCTGCGCCAATAGGCTACAATTTTTGCGCTTTTTCGAGTGCCTTAAAAGGCATGGACTCCGATGCAGAGATAGAAGCTGATTGTGAGACTTGGCTCGGAGAATGGTTTCTGTTCAAAGGACTTCACTTTTCCCTCTGGGTTAAGGAGTGGTTTCTGCTCGGAAGACCATTTTTTTCGATGGCTCAGGGAACGTTCCAAGGATCCTATTTTCTCCCAACGGCTTAAGTAATGGTCTGAGATCAAAGGACCCTAACTTTCCCAAAACGGAACGGGAAATCCCTGCAGAAAAATGGGCAGCAGCCCGTGAACAATGAGAGGCAGCAAAGGAACATGATTTATTTGAGACTTTCAGAAAAATGTTCTGTAATGAATGAAAAATCAACATTACTTATGCATCAGCCTAATAGAAGGCCAGGAATTGATGATATCTCCCGGGGGGAGACCTCTTGTCACAAGGAGAATTGCGCCAACCAGGTTCCTCTGTCAGATGAAGTGGATACTCACCCTGCCACTTCACACTCCTGATTGGAATCGGTCAAAAACCACCCGGAATCTACCAGGTTCCAAATGGTAATTTGTCAGGGTGAAGAGTATTCATTGATTGCTCACGGATTCGGAAATTCGCAATTGGTGATTCTCAAGATATATTCAGTTTCTTCTTTTTTTCCTTCACTTCATCTCTATCACAATGTCAACCGCTTCGCAACCGCACGCGTCATCTATCAGCGATTAAAACTGCGTAAATGCCGAATGGTAACAGATCAGAACGCAGCAGTACAAACTAAAGAATATTTAGAAGTGAAATATTGCTGACAGAGGAATCAAACGAATCGTAAAGTGAGTTGTTGTGTTGTGTACACAGGGCCATGAGGGCATGGAATGCGTTACACAAACAAATAACAGCGCCTAATCAGGCAGCTCAGCAAGCACTGACCGATTGAAGTCAATCAAATAAGTCGTTCTGTCCTCTTGGGGAAGGGCTCTGAGAGGGGAGGGTGGAGTCGATGACTACACGGGAAAGAATTTCAAACACCTGCACTATGGAAGGCCATTCCAAGGGAAAGGGCTAGCATGGCATTGGCGAGTTGGCGATCTTCCAAAAGTGAGAAATTTTTAGCTAGTACGGAAATATCAGCAAGAGATCTAAATTACATGGGACCGTGAATCATAAGCTCTCTGAAATTCTGGGCTCACAGATCAGGAAGGATATCAAAGCAATTGATAATGTGCTGGGAGCCAAAAGCGGAAGCTGTGGCTTGTAATTCTGACGCTTACTGTTCAAACTCGTCCGTAGGGACATGACCCGGAGGAACAAGCTGCAACTGGGTGAGGAGTGTGGGCAGAGGTGATTTCCTAGAAGCCTTCATGCNCGATTGAAGTCAATCAAATAAGTCGTTCTGTCCTCTTGGGGAAGGGCTCTGAGAGGGGAGGGTGGAGTCGATGACTACACGGGAAAGAATTTCAAAAATCTGCACTATGGAAGGCCATTCCAAGAGAAAGGGTTAGCATGGCATTGGCGAGTTGGCGACCTTCCAAAAGTAAGAGATCTTGAGCAAGAATGGGAGCCCCAAGGGGAAGCTGTGGCTTGTAATTCTGACGCTTACTGTTCAAACTCGTCCGTAGGGACATGACTCGGAGGAATAAGCTGCAATTGGGTGAAGAGTTCGGGCAAAAAAATTTATTTCCTAGAAACCATCAACTGGCGGATCGCTGACCATTTAAATAAGAAAATTAAATGTTTATGAGATCTTTGACAGGGCAAGTGCATGGCGTATCTCATTAAGGACCGTTCAGATTAGTCGAGGTCCACCTCTCAAAAAGTTCCCCAGGCGAAATCGTACCAAGGTCTTCGGAAAGGGCAGATTTCAACGAAGTAATGCACGTAACATTGATGGATCGTAAATCGTCAAAACGAAAATCGGAAACTAACTCGTCTCTAAGGAAATACGAGCTCACTCAGGAATTTATGTAGAGCTGTCTCTGAAACACCATCGAGCTGACTAATAGTCTCACTCATTGCGGCGTCGGAGTCACTCTCAAATTGAAAAAAAACCTCTCATCACGTACTGACTGATACGCTGATGACTTCTCAGTACTTTTCTCCGGTATACATATCAAGTATTACTAATCGATAAGATTGTCTGGACGATTACTACAGTATTATTCAAGTATTCCTACGGATAAATAGTCAGCACCTAGTTATAAACGCGAGACAGGGGTCAGAGTAGACGGGGGTGCACAGACACACGTGGGTCGGGTACTGCCAGCGCCTCCTCGATCCGTGATTAAAATTCACGAGCGATTTACATCTATTACGAGATTGAAACAACCCTGGTCGACCTATGAACACTAGCAGTGCCACTCAAAAGCCGATAGTATCGATCGTTTCCCGTAAGGCTTTTGATAAACAACTGATCAATCCTCACCATCTTTTACCAATTCCGAGATATTTTGCCTTCACCAACTACTTAGTTACAGCCATTTTCGAAAGCTCTACGCTCAGTCATAAAACTTTGGGCTTGGACTGATCCAATCTCACTTTTGACCCTTACCGAAACAAATGCTTTGGACCAAACCCTGAGCTGAATTTCGACCGATCTGACCTTTTAAAGCTAAGTCAAACGAATGGCGCATCGTATGCAAACTAGCTAACGCAGATTACTCTTTCTAGATTGGGTTGCACGGGGCAAAGCGTAGCCCATTCGACAGGATTGTTATACTCCCCAGATTGCGCCGTACATCGGTCGACACGTAAAAATTGGCAGGATGCCTACAGTACCGCCCTGTTGGGAGCCCAGCGTAGTCGCTGATATTTCCCACATTACTATGCTAATGAGAATGCAAATTCGAAAAATGATAGCAAATCTCCGTTTAAATGAATGATGACGACTAGGTTCCCATGAGTAAACATTGTGAAAGCCTTCGGGAAATCAATAACCATTCAATAAATGGGTATCCTGACTGAAGACCTCAGGGCGAACGAAAAGTATAAAAGAATCGCAATATCCAAAAAAGAAGACCCGTTGCATCAGGCTTTTAACGTAATCCTTGTTCTGTCAGTGGAGGCGAAGGAAAAGAGCCGCGGCGTCGTTTACTAATCATTATCCATGGATCGGATCCTGTCAATGCCAAACAAACTCACAAAGGTTGACCTCCCAAGACTTATCCTGCCTGAAAGGACAAAGAATTCGATTCCTACTTTGATCACCCCTTCGATTCGATGCATGAGCCTGACACACTTCAAAATGTCTTCACAAAGCCGATTGGATGCAGGCTAGGTGCGTGGCGCATTCCGCAAGTTTGTTTGTCAGTACTATTCTAGCCCGAAATTTCAAAGCGGCGGCGCCCCAGTAAAAAAAAATTCCTGCGTCTTCTATTAGCCAAAGCTCCCCCTAGAAAGGGTGAGGGGCCGAGATTGGGGAAAGGGCAAAAAAGAGGCTTTTCCGCTTACAACCGACTTCTTCTGGCACATGCTCTGACATCAAAGCCAACCGCTGATGAAACTCACAAAGGTTTTCACAAATGTCGCAACTGGACAACGACAGGGACGAGTCATATGACTCGTGAGTGCGTGTGTGTGCTTGGATTGATGAGGGAAATGAGTGATGATGACTGAAAGGTGAACTGAAGGAGCGAAAGAGCAAGAGGGACCCAAGAAGCAGAGATCGGACCCCCGAGGTAGCTCCCAGAACTGGTAAACTTTGCAGAACCGGTCCCTAGCTCGGAGATCCGACTGAACTCAGAATAGTCGCTTGCTCTTTGAATCCGTGCCCTTCAAAAACCGTTCTGCAAGAATTTCCCACGAGACGATATTTCTGGCAGACTCCCCAGGGAACAACTCGAATGGCCAATGTTCCCATACATTTCATTGCTATCCCTCATTCAAGAGCTATGGTGGTAATCACCAACGCACAAATGTGCACCATTCGCTTTGGATCGATACGTATTTTTTGTGCGCAATGACTGAGAGGCGGAGCTCATGAAATCTGTCAATCATTCGATCATTGGATGGCACTGGCGCGCTCATTAGCATGTCACAATGCTTTGCGAAGGGAAATTTATAGCGTATAACGATCGGGGTGGGCCGTATCGCTTTGGTCGTAGGGACGTCCAACATGGGGTGGTATCACCTGTCCGTTTCTCACCTTTTCCTTTCATTACAGGGTCATTTGAGAAGGATGAAACACATTAAATGACCATGTCTGAAATTCACACTGTGGGAACCACACAGCGGGCGGGAGGCGTCCGATGGAGGCGGGCGGAGCGGCTCTCCGTAACCGGTTAGACAACGGTAATGATGGGGAACGCTCCAGGATGAGAGTTACTGTGGCTTGAATATGGAAACTACCTCCACCTTTGATTTGTTCTGCTTTAGTACAAGGAAGAGAGATGAAAGTCTCTGGAGTGAAAAATCAATAACCAGAGTGCGCCATGCGTGAGCTTGCGATAAGAAAACAGAGAGGTGCTCGACAAGTTGAAAAGTAACGCAAAGTAAACAGGAGATGAGCTGAAATCGTCTTTATCGGAATGGCCACCCAATTCAACATAATCACAACATTGAGCGTAGGTAGAACAATAAGAAACGGCGTCGTCGCTTCGTGCACCGTCCCCAGATCTTATCCTGTCTAGGTCACCCAAGTTTCCAGTGCCCTCACGTCCACACAGTGGGTATCAGACCTGGTCCACAACGTGAATAAAGGCTGGACGGGTACCGATCCCACAAGACACTTAGTAGGTTGGATGCATATCCGAGTTCGCTACGATTCTTGATGGAAGTGAAGTACATGGCGTATCCATGAAAGAGCATGAAAGGGCAAGCGCAATACTTCAAACAAGTCATATCAAATTAAAATTATGTCAGCTATGTCCTACCAAATGAACTCGGTGACATTGGAAGAGAGGGAGGGAGGGGGAGGGTAGGGGAGTGATGGGTGACAACCGCGGAAAGAGCAAATATCTTCTCAACCCATGGGCAATAGACAACCCCC
>UZAF01020767.1:0-16278 GCA_900617895.1 Haemonchus placei | reverse complement strand
ATTCTTTCGAATCTCTCTTTCAATACGCTTTCCGATGTGACTACAAGGAAGTTTTCCAGTCGTTCCCAGATAGCGGCATCGATGCAGGAGTATTCTACGCATACGTGCATCAAATGGGTACCGAAAACGAGTAACGACGTTAATTACGTTTATATTTTTCCTGATAGAGGATGCTACTCTATGGTTGGAAAAATCGGTGAGTCAGGAATCACTTGCTTCTTACCCATAAACCTATGCGGCTATGGTTTTGAGCTCATTTCTTTCCATCTTCATTTTCCTTTAGAACCTCTTTCTATTTATTGCTTATACGGTTATTTCATAAAAGACATTTCGCTCGAATAGAATAGCGGATCTCTGTGATCAAGTAAATAGCTCTTTCTGGGGCTTCCTGAGACAGACTAAAGCCTTCTTCATTCTTCGAGTAGGCAGTTCTAAGGAACCTAGCGCTATAATATGACATGCCTGTCTATCATCTATTATACTTCTACTGCTGGATACTGAAGCAGCTGTATACAAGAAGTAGAAGTAAATGTATAGGGACACATGTGTACAAGGGTGCCCAAAAAAAGAGACACTATTCATGGGGCCTAATCCAGGGCGGAATACGTCGCACCGATTGAAGCAGCAGAAGAATGTGATTGGGCAAATTGTACTAAGAATGTTGCTTGATTAAAGGAACCAGAAACACGTGTGGTTCCTATATCGGCATCGAAATATGAAGCCGTCTGCCATTGCGGAAGCGCTCAAGACGACTTATAGGATACCGGTCGGCAACAAGCAGATACGCAACTTTCTCAATCGAGTCGCTCACGGACAGATTCCTGGGCATCGTCGCTTAGGATCTGGAAGACCGCTGACTTCCTGTAACCCCGACAACTCCGCAATGGTGTGCTGTGTCGTCGGAGAAGAGCCGACCGTTCCAGCAACCGTGATCGCCAAGCGCACTGGGATTCCGCAGACCTCGGGATTTCGTTCGTGCGGAAGGCCATCGAAGAATTCCGTGATCGAGTACAATGTGTTGTTGATTTTGCTGGTGGTAATATTCAGTCAGAATTTAATGAAGTTTGATTACATAGGTGGTACAAGCCGAGCAGTGAAAGTGTCTCTTTTTTTGGGCACCCCTGTCTATATACGTGATTCAGAAGTAACCATACAAGTTTTAAGGTGGTAAGCAGTCTCTATCTCTTGGAGCAGGATGCATCCAGAAGGGTATCATCATTCATGAACTCATGCATGCCGTCGGATTTTTTCACGAGCAGAGTCGAACCGATCGGGACGATTACATCACCATTCTGTGGAACAACATACAACCTGGAATGCAAGGTGAGCATCAGAAAATTAGCTTACTCGAAGATGACAAAACTTCTTATTGGATGCATATTTTCATTAGACTTTTGTTCAGAATAGTAATAATTTGTACATATCTGTTCCTCTTCATGACCCTAGGCGACCGATTTCTTTATTGGTAGTACAGCTCCATCAAATCTTTAGAACTTCAAAAAAATTTGGGACAAAAAAAGTGTTGCCTGCTGAGTAGAGTAGAATAGAGTTACTCCGAAAAGTCCTAATGTGTGAAGCTTTAAGCTATCGGGCCGGTTTTTTGGGATGAAGAATCACCTTCCCATTCAAGTTCCATAGAAAATCGTAGTGGCCTTTTAATACGTATGTAGTCTACACCATGACTTGAGTCACTGGCGCCTGTACAGCTCAGTCGAAGCCTTCCTCCTCCTACTTTGAGCCTGGAACCAATCAGACGATCCGAGTGGGTTGCAAGGTATGCCCTGGCCGAGCATCGATCCGTGATCCAACATGCCTTCGTGATAAAGCGCCACTTGCCACTACACCTCCTCAGCACTAGTATATTCAGTTCGGAAATGAGGGAAATGGTACAAAAAGATATGCAACCGCACAGTGCGGCAGTCTAAGGTTACATCAGTGAATTTACCCTCCTTTTATACTTGCCTGGTCAGTTCCCATTCCGAGGCAAGTAGGGTGTTGGCCCCTCAAAATAGCAGGTTCATATTAGCAGGGAGACAATGGTTCGTTGCAAATGGCACCCTAGTCAGCAAAGAGATTTTTCAAGAGCAAAGAGCAAATATTCTCTGAAGTTGGGTCTAGGCGAAGAAGCTACGGTTGTAAAGCTCTTATGAGAATTTTACCAATTCTCTTTGATTCTCATGTAAAACTGCCCCTGAAAATATCGAGAGAAACATTAATCTCTGTTGTGAGTTTTGATGGAACGTCTGGAGAAAACGAACGATTGATTCAGGACAGTTCGAAAAGTACGGACAGGGGACCATCCAGACACTGGGCGTGAACTATGACTATTCGTCCATAATGCATTACGGTAGCAAGGTAAAAGGTTCCTATTTTTCTTCGCTCTGGATACCTCAGTATACAACTATTACAGGCATTTTCGCGCAACGGCCAGCCCACCATGGTTCCGAAGCAGAAAGGGGCCCAGATAGGACAGCGAGGCGGCTTCTCAAAGTCGGATATTTACAAATTGAATAAACTCTACGGATGTCCACAAGGTCTAATCCGTTCTACGATGTTTTGAATTACACTAGAAATCACACATTACTAATATGTTCACATTCCTGTGGTTCTTTCAAAGATGGAGCTAAACCTGAAAGTACGACAGCTACAGCAACCACTACGGTAACCACCCCAGAGATCAAGACAACAACACCGGCAGTGGTTACCACTACCCCACCACCCACTACAACTACTCCTGTACTTACACCTATCACCTTACCTGCTTCGGTGTGTAGGAATCTACGAGGAGATTGTGATGCTCTTCGAGATGATGGTGAGTTCGACCGAACATATTTGGTTGGGTTAAGCTCGAATCTACTAAGGCCATCATACAATACCTTCAGTTCAGGCTGGTGTATGCGAAATCCTGGCTGGATGAAGGCGCACTGTCCTATCTCATGTGGTTTCTGCGAGAACAAGCCAAGTAGAGTACGACGCTGTTTTAAATAAAGACTTTGCTGTCTAGAAGGATTTCAGGCCCAGGACCAACTCCTCTCCCTATATTACCAACCACTTCTACAGGCGACTGCGAAGACCTGAGAGTCGACTGCCTTGCTCTTGTCTCTCAAAAGTCAGTGGCCAGAGATAATCACCTTTTTTACGATAAATTGTAGGGAAAACTTGTGAGGAGACGTGACAGGAGACCATCGCAACGGAGAAGGGCGAATCTTCTTCTCCCATGAGCGCCCCTCGCCCTAAATATACACGGCCACCAAGAGCGCTTTCCTTCACCTATGCAGGTTACCACCTGGTCATCAATGGAAAACACTATGTCTTTTCGACATTTGACAACTCTTAATTACGGACACCTGGAATCGTGATTCAGAAGCTGAAAAATTAGAAATCGACTTTAGTACGTAACCTAATACTCACTTTCAACATTCTGTAATTCAGAAGATACATATCGATCGGTAACAATATCCCTTTTTTGCTTGTTCTTTGTTCTGTGCAAGCTGTGATCGCTCTGAACGTCTCCTCGCAAATATCCCTCAAAAGTGAAGTATCAATCTAATAGGAAGAATCGTCTTCCTTTTCTTCCCTTTATTATCTTCGCCTTACTGTACAGGCTGTGTTTGTTGTTGTTACCTTACGTCTCACTTGTTATAGGTACTGTAGGATCTCTGAGAGCTTCATGAAGAAGTACTGCGCAAAAAGCTGCGGCTTTTGTTTCAAACCACCACCAACCGATGCTACAAAAGCAGGCACAGCTCTACCTATATGGACAACGAATCCACCTTTTATCACTTTTTGGAGGACATCTACACCAACACCAAGGTTAGATTTATTTACGCGATGAGTGAAGTAAAGAATGCATGCGCAACGGGAGGATTCCCTGAAAAGGCCTCAAAAATATGAAATGGTAAAAATGCGCTTAATCCTCTTTTCTTGTGTAATGAGCTCCAAATTCTGACTCAGAATAAGATGCTGAAAGTTGTGATTCAGATAGGTTCCCATACCGAAACGCCCCTACTTAACAACAACAATGCGGCGAATTTTCTATAGCAGGCTTGCGTCGGAGAGGAATCGCTAGAGTTGTATGGGGAGAATCACTGCACGAAATGTTTTCAACGATCGCAACATTCAACTGTTTCTAGTACCGTGCGTCAGACAAGAGAAAAGAGCGCTCCGCATAGTCGAAATGAGAGTCAACAGCGATCACATGATGTTAGTCTCTGCAGTACCACTTTCTCAGTGGTACAGTACAATTCCTACAGTAGTGACTTCGGCTAGGATTCACCCATATCCTCTCAAGAGGAAATGTACAGAGGTGGTGGGCTAATTGCTGGGTTTACCAATCTGATAATTGTCTAAAGTAGTGCAAAAGTGGCGAAGAAAACGTGAAAAGAGAAATTAGAAAGAATGAATTAGAGAAAAGAATTTGAGAAATGTAGATAAATTCAAAGCTGTGTAAAAGGAATCAAATAAGGGGTCGGAGTAGAACGTCACCACAGAACTGCATGGAAGGGGTATTTCGACGAGCTGCTCGAGTGTGCGCGCCATTGTACTGCGGCCGCAATATATACGCTGCCTACTCGCGGTGCGAGTGGTACATTCCGTACAGCTTCTACGAAGCTTGACAACTCGTCCGCCTTGGCTGTGTTCGTCGTCCATGACAATTTTGGCCTTTATAACGCCCAATTTTGATTTTTTTAATCTGATAGCATCTCTGAGGCTACTTCCGGGGGTCACAGATCAATCCTAGGGAGAATCTCAGAAACCATTTCTAACGTGAACTGTGCCTTTAAGTCATATGTATGAGTCAGTCGCCGACGTGTTTCGTCGTTATCATCTGATCATATAGTGATTATCTACTGATTTCTTATTTTGTGGTACATATTGGTCAGTTCGTCTTGGTTTTGTACAATAAATAAATACAACCGATAGTATTAAGGCAAAGTATTAAGATTATAAGGGGGGACAGGCCCAAAGTAGTTCAACTTCCGTTTCGCACGTGCCCTAGACGGAAGTCAAACTTAAGATATATCCTCCCTCCGTGTTCTTGAGTAGGGTAAGGGAGAACAAAACTTGTGAACGTTATATAATATATTATAACAAATAGATAATTAAACAATAAGGTAAGAGTTAAAAAATGCAATGGAATTACTAAATTAAAGGCATAAACTAGTAACACTAATACGGAAGTAACCAAGTTAAAAAACTAAAAGTTGCACAACAATAGCAAAGTCGAATGTACAACAGATAAACTAAGTAAGTGAAGAACACACCTGAAGTTATGGATATGGTAATAAAGATGATTAAAAGAGAAGAATGATGAATATTTAAAAAATCGCGCTCCTATACCGCATATGCGCGCCTATAATTAACACCGGCTTCGCAGACGGCTCCTACCGCGACGTGCATGACGGAATTAAATAAGCTAGTTAATCTTTACTATTTATGTTTACTTTTGTGTTATTATTTTATTATTTGAGCTATATTTTAGTAGTTTGGCTTGGGTGTGTTGCGATCCGTGCGATTCTGGGTGCGCGCGGCGAGTTGCGCGGCGAAATTCGGTGCGATTTGGACGATTACAGCGTTTACCATTGGGGCCCAAATTCGAAGTAAACTAGGTTAGTAGGATTGTCCGAACCTACTAAAGTACTCTACCTCAAGTTTGTGCCCCAGTAATAGGGCGCCGTAGTTGTTTGAATCATCGCGAATATCGCCGCGCAATTTGCCGCGCGCGCCCAAAATCGCACAAATCGCACGTCCCCCGTTTGGCTTGAGTATACGATAGTTAAGCTATGCACACGTGCCCAAAGCCCACTAACCATAGCAATGGTGAAAAAACACCCACAATTGTTTCTTAGCACAGTGGCCATTCTAACCCATCCTCTTTTCGTCGTTCAACCATTGGCATTGGTAACGGATTATTTGTTTAACCAGGAATATATTCTACTTAGTTTTCAATTCAAACTTTCAAGAGACTGATCAGTCTGATATGAAAGCTTCTATACACTAGACTGAAAATGACTACATAATTTCAAGCTCGAAGCCTACATCACTTTCGACGCTCGAGCCTTCAACTTCACGAACATGCAAAGATGTAAAACACTTCTGTCATCATTGGAAGATGGCCGGATTCTGCGAAGGAATCTTCATGGATTACATGAAGAAGAATTGTGCTGAGTCGTGTGGAACGTGCTAGCTGTTACCAAAATCTATCCACACACACTGAGCAACCCTTTATTGTATTTATTTTAATTTTATTCATTTCTGTGTGGAATAACCTCGGAATCTCTGTTTGTTTTTCATCTGCGTGGAAACGATCCTACCACTTACATATGTTACTCTCATTTCGATGAATACTTTCGCCGAAACGATTTCTGTCAAGGCAGCACCACAACCGATATATAATTTATTCTGCCTGAGTATAGTTGCCATCGTGAACTGCCGTGCATTTTGGCTAGTCGTCAAAAAATAACTTTGCTTGCTGAAGATGCCTACTTTTCAAGTGCCGTTTACTTGCTCTTCACTGTTAATCAGTGATTAAACCCAAGCTTATCTAATGTAAAGAATAAGTTAAAGTAAAGTAATAAGTTAAGTTAGTAAAAAAGTTGAGGGTTATTTCACGAATTCGAGTTTTTATTCTCCAAATTATTTAACTGTATTTGTTAGTTAGAAAATTCCCCTTCGTTCATTCATCCGGATTTCTAGAATATCCTTTCCTGGACATACATTCCAGGAATGAGACATGCTCAATATACATATGTATGTGACAAACATTGTCCTTCAAATGTTCTGCTATTCTAAGGTAACTGTATCTGTATTGATCCTATTCTTGACTTGAGCTCTTGCTGATTTTATCGTTTTTGATAAAGTTTGCAATCTGACTGACCTGTCTACGACATGCAAAGAATTGGATGAACAAAAAAGACCATGATTACATGTACTGAAGCCACCTCGCCGGAAACGTCGGGCTGCCCTCAAAGGCTGCTTGCATTTAGTAACAATCACGATAGTTGCAAAACAGCACATTCACCTGGCCTGGTAACACTATGATGGTAACGCTCATGGAATATCGTACCATCATTTAGTGTCGCGGAATGCAGGCATTCGTGCAGAACGAGGAATTCTCTCTCTCCCATAACATCAGCGTGCTTATCTAGGGGAATCAGAATAACTCAAGGGCGATGTTATGATAGAACGCAGGCACGCTATGTAAGAACTCTATAAATATTATACATTGCCTGATGCGCAGCGACGACCTTTTATCATTTTTCCAGCCTTACACGCTTATCTCTTGCGAACTTACTATTCCTTGATAGTAAGTCTGGCGATTATTGTTTTCTAACGAGCGGATCGGTAATTTTCGATGATTGGCAGACTACCCCACAGTATTATACAATACATTCCGCAGAAACGGTCCAATTTTTAATGGACCAACATGACATCGAACGGATACTAAGCGGTCACGAGCTAACCATCGAGGAATTGCTCAGAAAGTTAAACGATATCCTGATGAATACCTTTGTCAGAAACGTTTCCAAGAAGATGACGCTGGAGAAAATTTGCAGTGAGCTGAAGATGTTCAACAAACAAGTGAATAGTGATTCAGGGAATAACAAGGAACTTTACAGCAAGAACGACACCCAGAAACCACGAGAAACCACACAAAAACACACGATGAAAGACAGGTGCACATGGAGGGCGACGCCATCTACTAGGAGGAACAAGAAAAGATAATGGAAAACGTGGAATACATGGAAATTGTCAACGAAGACCTCCGGGATCATCATGCGTTAGAAGACGTTCCTATCATTGAAGATATCGAGGCCCTAGATGCCGAACTAAGCACCGTCTACGTACGACTCAAAAAACTTTCATAAAAAACTGCTCTCCGCGAAAATTCGAGGCAGGAGTTAGCCGGCATGACAAAATAACTAAGCGGTGTGCATTTTGTAACACCCCACGAAGTCAGACATGTATTGTACTAACTGTACCTGTCTGTCTGATTAGGACCACAAAATGCGACTTTTCTCATATTTCCAGGCAAGTAGATGGTAGGTTTACATTCCTTTGAATCTACACCGAAGCTCCAATACGTCGTACTGATTGGTCGGCAAATAAGCCTTGCCATTACAGGCCTAATCCGTCTTCTGCCTCGCTGTTACTAGCAACAACGCAGCTTCGACACGTCTTACAGATCGATCGGAGTTAAGCCTCGCCGCTACAGGCGCGACCAGTTACTTCTGTCTCGGTCTTCTAGCCTTCGGCTTCTTTATTTGACCTGTTCAAGCTTTATACGTCGTCAGCCTCAGTGTCCTACGCCTTAGTGCCTCTAGCTAGAGCGACACTAGTAAGTCAGAGACAGTCTGGCATTCCTGGAAAGAAGAGATGACAATAATTCACTTGTTGATTCTCTAAACTTCCTATCTTATGCAGGAATAAACAATTTTATATTATCGTCGTGGCACACAAGGAAAGGCATGATTCCCACAATCAGATCATCTCGGAAAGCAAAAACGCTGTAGAATGTGCCTGGAAATTCAGTGTAGTAAGGATTCCTCTTGTTCGAAGTGTATCAAACGCTGTCGCCACTGCAAGAAAACCGACCGCGCTTCGGCTGTTTGTATTTCGCTGGAAATTACATTGGACGTAGCGACGCAAAAAACTCAACTTTAGATGACAGCTGATCAGATTCAGACGGAATTAACCCTCAAAGAGATAAAGAACGATCGTCATCGACTCTCAAGGCGCGTTCGCGACCATATTTCGTGGACAGGGGTATCACAGAATCCGCGAGTTCGTGCAGAAGGAGGAATTTTTCCTCTCCTATAACATCAGCGCGCTTAACTGGGAGGAATCAGAATATCTCAGGGGCGATGATGTGAGAGAACACAGACAGGCTACAAAAGAACTCTATAAATACATTGCCTGAAGCACCGCGACGAACCTTCATCTTATTTAGCCTAACAGCCTTATTTCTTGCAAGCTACCATTCCTTGTTTTAGCCTATTTTTTGCCGAAAAAAGATGTGAGGGCAGCAACTGGTAACTAAATCCATTTGTTTTTCCCTGGCAGTATTAGTGAATGAGGAGTAACGCAGATAACAGGTGACTCTTCAGAGGTTTTTAGCACTGAAAAACATTGACTGCATCGAGGATTAGTACGATTCTCTTCATGAAAGCATCAAAAAATAGGACTGAGGATGACTCATGCAATTCACCCGATTTTCTTTCTTCTCGAGTGTATGATTGGTAGCTTCCCGTAGACACCTTTCGATATCAAGCGGGCCACTTTTTCCAGCAGCATATGCTGAGCAGTGCATTTATCTTCACAGAGGTGTCCTGTACCAGTTAACCCGAATGTATTTAAGACTTAGCTGACCCTGTCGAATATCAGTCCGGGATTCCACTCCGTACTGTGTGCCTGTGGTGGCGCAGCACCCAGTGCTACTCCACCTATTCTCTATCGGTACCTAGACAAGCCTTAACATTTTTCCAAAAATACTTTATCAATCTTGCCTTGAAATATCGCTAACATCAATTCGTCTTGGCCTTGGCCAATCTCTTTTTATAAAAAATTTATAAATTAAAAAGGAGGTATGAGTGAGCTATTAACGAGGCCGGGAAAGGTATACAGCGCTAGAAGCACCACACGTCTAGCCCAATCATCAGGTTCCAGATCGTTACTCGCTCTGGCCGATCGAAAATTCCATCCTTTAATAACTGGCGCAGGATAGTTGATTAGGCTGGAAACCCATTCCAAAAACGTCTGAACAGTTACACCAACATTTTCCCTTACATCGAGATTCGGAAGACATCATGTAGCTATGAGCCGCTGCTTTCATTTTGAAAACAGAGCAGTTTTTCAGCTTCTTCTTCACTACAGTAACCCATTGGTAGACAAGTTCGGATAGCCAAAATCAAATCAAAAACAAAAGCATAACTGGGCTGTATACTACTCGGATCTTTTCGAGTTCACGTGATGGGTACGAATCGTAATTTGTTGTCAGGGTAGTGTTGTTCATTAATCTTCATTTTCATGTTGTTCAGTGATTCTTCCTAGACAGTGAATATTTCTTTGAGGAGAATTATCTGTTGGTTTCTGACCCGTTTTATCAGTACATCTCATCTTTGATGTTTAAAAACAGTAATCTGAAGAGTTGGGTATGCGAAACTGATAAAACAACTGCTTTCCTCTTCGTGTCTTTTTGTCAAAGTGAAGAGCGGGTGGGACAGGAGAGTGGAGGGCATGAGCGTGTAGCTAGGGTTAGACCTTTTCGGTCCTCTGGTAAGGGACATTGCAGATCCAACCCTTCCCTCAATTAAGTTGTCAAGAAATTCTCAAGTACAGCACGTTCCTGGAATCACTGGGTTCAGTACAGGGCTTTACATCACTCTAAGATGGTAAAGGCCATCTTTGCAGTTCGGTCGTCGTAAGATTGCCCTGTCTCGGCGTGATCCTACTTCCAGTAATATGCATTATAGGTTGTTACATTTGATTTATCGGCAGAATCGAAGAAAGGAAAATCCATCAAGAAAATAGAATGAGAAAGATGAGAGCAAAGGTCGGTGAGGCGGCGAGGCCTGTCGGCAGTTGTCAGCTGGAGGATTGGAGGTTGTAAACTCATCCTCAACGGATCCCTCCATTTTGTAGAGCGTATCCGGGTGGAAGGCTGTTTGTAGTCAGGCAATTAGAACTAATTACTTAGTCGAATAGGATTTTCTTATCATTATTACCTGTACTTTGACAACTTTACTATTAGATTACCAATTTCGTGTGATTCCTATTCCTTCTACAATTTTCATTCGACTGCTCCATTTTCTCAAAATGGTTCTTCTTCATCGTTTACATAGTAGAGCACTTTCTCTTCTTCTCCATCAGGTGGCTTTTTGCTGTCGCCTTCTCATTTTGACGCTTCCCCCTTTTGTTAACCTTCAGTCAAGGCCAGTCAAAGTCCTCCCAGCTGTATTTGCGGCTGAGAGGTACCGCACAGACGGACTATAAAATCTGGCTTGATTCCCGTGTATGAAAAGCCTAATCATCAAGATGTCAGTCACGCTCCTGACAGCCTATGACATAAGTACGAGAAAAGTACGATTTTCTCACGATTTATGTGTGAAATTTGACAATTGCTTATCATGATGTCTATCAACTTGATGTGAAAAGTGGATGTACTCTGGAGCCTGTTGAAGTAAATTACGTGACTTAAAAGTAGTCTGAGTGGTCTGCATAATGATGGTCACGTGTTGATTATTCAATTAAATCACGAAATAATACTTTTAGCTTGAATGGGCCCATCCTTTGGCTGAGTAATGCCGCATTTCTGAACTCTGTGTTGCTTTCCAACGATGGTGCTGAGATTTCAGAGGAAGTCGCTTATGGAAACTTATTCCAGGAGCTAATGGGCATAAATTTTAAACAACTGCACCAGAACTGCTAGCTTTTGCTATTTTTTTTTNTTTTTTTTTGCCACTGAGACATTATTTTGCACCAACGCTTCAATTATTCAATTTGGAAGAGTACCGAAATGATCACAAACTGGAACTATGCTTTCGAGAGCAGTGGAATAATTGGTTCTTATATGGCTTTTAAAATTTCTTCGAAACAATGAACGAAAGCAAATGCTCGGCCTAAATTGGTACTTTTCATGTTCGCAGCCGTGACTCCTGATGTTTGTTATCGAGAATTGTTCATATTGTACATTCCTACCGAAGTATGGAACTTGCTTATTTGGTTGGGGATGAACAGTTTTCACAAAAACTGAACAGGGCGCCTGGATGTCTTCCAGAAAGAGCTCAATGGTGGAGCACCAAATCATCATAGAGATCGGATTGTCAAGAAATATAATAGTCTGAAGATGGTAAACTGCTTAAAAGTGTTCACCTTTTTCTCATTTATTTTCATTAGTCCGAGAATAGCCCTAACTGTTGAGTGTTGAAAAAATGGTCTCACATTATCCCGTCGTTAAAGGCAGGGCCGGATGAAAATAGCCGCTCTGAACCAACATCTGTTGTTACTTAAGCACTGACAGTTACATATGTGTTCTCGACCGTCATGTAAATGACTCAGCTGCTATGGCAGTTTTTGTTGAAGTCGTCAGATGTAGTCTACAGTGCTCAGCAGTTCAGCAGTTCACAAGCAATAAACAGCTGCAACATTATTGTTTTTTCTTTTTCTTATTTGAAATGGTCCAGAGAAATCGGCTCACGCTTGTGGGACGGTTTTTTTGCGTATCCGTTTTTGCAAGCTCCACCAAAGGCGAATTCCGTGGAAACGTTGACCGAGAGTGAAAGAAAAGTGGAATAATTCAAATAAATATTCCCTAGTTCAATGAGATTAAGCCTTCTTGAAAGTACCTCTTCCCTTTGAGCTGGTAGCAGATGAAGTAATGATATTAATGATTTCGATTTCACACATTATTCGTGGAAGATCGTGCTTTTTTCACCCTTATGTCGCACCCCGAAATTCTGAAAATATCACATTATCCTATCACCCGTCCAACGTCTTATCAAGCGATTTGTTCAAGCGGATGCCAGTAAAGTTTTAGTTCGCCCTGTCGGGAATCAGTATGAGCCGGTGAACCATGTTCACTCGAGGGCTACCCCGCACTCGTTCAGAGATTTATGAGATTTAAGTGATATAAGAGGTCAAAGTAAAGAACCCCTACTTCAGATGAATTCCTAATTACTCATGTGCAGGCCATTTTGCCTTTTGGGCAAATTAGTTGACGAAGCTGTAGAAAACAGGACTTCCTTACGTTGCAATAGAAGCATTCATGTCTTCTATGAATACTAGCTTAAGCTTTTTTGATATCGTTGAACTTTGTAATGTACTCCAAACCTTATTTATTTACTTATTTATTCAGTTCATTGCATAAGACAACGTATTAATTCAATAACTAAATTAACAGTGTGAAGGTACGGACTTTTGGACTGTTCTGTAAGGCTAGCGTTTTTACGAGCTATAGCTTGAAGTTTGAGTTCGTTGTAAGTTGTGGAAATCAGGACTTCCTTATGTTGCAGTAGATGCATTCATGTCTTGTGACTATTGTTGAGTTGAGCCTTCCCAAAGAGTCGGAGAGCCTTCCCTTCGTCTCTAGTTCAGGACGTGAAAATTCAAAATTTATCCATTATTCATCAATTCACTTACTCGTTCGTATTGCACAGTTGTCCATTTTACAGAATTAATTTAGTTGTTCAATACGTTCTAAAAAATTACGCTTTCTCTCCTCTGGTCTCTTTGATACATCTTCTTGTGATGGTTTTTCTTTTCAGTATGGGACAGGTACTAAATCTCGAACAGGCTAATTTACTGGATAATACGTAAGCGACAACAATATTAGAACATCTGGGAATCGTCAAGAGTGTTGGGCTGGAAAACAGCAATTGTCCCACTCAAGCATTATCTAAGCTTTTCCTCCTGTCATCTATTCCCAAGCTTTGACGTAATAATGCGCTCTAGGATTTTTGACTCTGTTTTCTTCTTCGATGCAATGCAGTGCCATCATTGTTAATGAATAACGATCACTCTCTTCCCTTCTAATCCCAAGGAATCGCAAACAATCTACATGGTTGTTACAGCAACTTTTTGAATTCTCCTGCTATTGACATATTGCACTAGAGCATGGTGGGGTTCCCTATTGGAAATGGTCTTTCCCAAGCGAAAGCATTTTCAAAAAACCTTTTCTTTTTTGCACCCAATAATACATATCTTTAACAAGTCTGTGACCTTTCCTTCTAGCAGACTCCCTCATAGCACCGTAAGTAAGGCTTTAGATGATAGATGTGCCCGTTATCGTTGGTTCCTAAGCAGGTCGTAGTCGGATTTTCATCTCTGGTCTATGGCAGAAGTAACTTTGGCTAAAGTGCACATTGGTAATTTTCAACTGTTAGGAGGAGGCAAGGACAAATGGTAAAGTTCGCCAGATCACCGAACATCTTCTAAAAATTGTAGTGACATAGAAAAATGCGATGTTCAACGATTGAAATAGCTTCTGAGTTACGAAGACAGCAATTTCATCCTGCCACTAATTCTGGCCCTAATTGGACAGCTCTATCAGTCTTTGCCAGCATTCACTTGAGCTTTAGCCCTTGCAGCACCCCAAGACGTTATCCCATTTTACCCTAATAAGATTGTGACTGAATTTTTGATCATACAATGGATAATTTTATTCATCGTGACTTCCATTATGACCTTGGCTACTTAAGGCTGACTGATTGCCTTCCATCAGACATGAAGCAATCAGATTTGATGAAAGTACTGGGACATACTGGTATAGTTTAAGCCACAATGGCATCGATCGGTACCGGTTAACAGGTGCCGATTTAAATTGATTCGCTGTGTAATTGATTGATTGCTCACAACCAATTGTCCTCGAAGATAGGGAGATAAAACTTTAGGAAATTAGAAAAAGTATGATGAGTAAAGATCGGTATACATTCTTTCTCGAAGATGTAATGCCAAGCGGTCGCCGGGACATCCTACTGGTACTTCATGATTGTTTCTCGATTACAAGACTCGTATTCTACTATCGTCATTTATCATCCGCTATACACACATATCTTTTACTTCTTTATATGATTGCGGAAATTCATCTAAATGTAAGGAGAAACGGTTATGTTCAAAGGCGCTGTTCACGATGAAACTGCCTTCTGGAATTTCCTCATATAGGATGAATTTGTGGCAGGTTGGCTTCTGGTATTTCTCTACAAGATGCTCGTATACCACATAAGGCACCGCCATATAGGCATAACGGCCTAGCTGGGGCTCTTAAGAGCTCGGAGCTTGTTTCAATCTATGCCACACCAGAGAGGACGAGATCTTGTAGGGGCTCACTATTTACAAGGGACACATTTTGGAAATTCAGACATCTAGTCGTGGCTCATGGCGATAGTGAGAGGCTAGCCATCTCCGTCATTGTAAACTTGTACAACTTCTACTTAACTACTTTTAGAAACCTTATTTTCGTGAAGTCGGTGATTTTCTTACTTTTTTCGCCACCGATGCAGGTTTCTCAAACAACACTACTGCCATTAAACTCAAAAAGGTGCCTCAGGATTATCGTTAACAGTTCCTACAGTGAATTAGACATGAGTTCACCCGACGGGGAGCTTTGCTTGTTATACAGCCCGGAGCTGTTTCAATTTGTGTGGGAGGATCAATAGCTCAACGATTCTTCCCCGAGCGATCGAAGCATCTGATTATGTTCGAAGAGTTCCTTACAGTATAAGTATCACAGGTACCTACCTACTCACTTCTCCTCTACATACTTTCTCCGCTAGAACCCCCGCATGTTGGTTGAGGAATTGTATTCTTCTTCATTGCGTTATTTGAAGTGTTAGATGACATATGCATCGCTTAAGCCCAATGAATTCAATTGGGAGCCATGACACCGTCAGCTGCTCACTCTGTTATAAGAGACAGAAGGCCATTATGCCGGAAAGGGTCCCGGAATGGGCCACAAATACAGAATGAAGAGTCCATTTGGCACCGTTCTATTGTCTGCCACCTAATCAACGTTCCCATATGACGAAAAACTTCCCTCCTGCAAGGTGGAAGAGCCGATGGTTTTTGTCGAAGAGCTTAGACCTGGTCGGATGATTCATGGCTTGCATTGTCGGCGAGGTACTAAGGGATATAACTGTTGAAATATGTTCAGGCATCTGAAAACGATAAATCAGTCAAAATGTGAGAGCAATTCAATAAATTTCTCCTCCACTCGCTTCTCTTCACACTTCCCTTACTGTAATCTCGGATTAACCCAGCTTTTCACGTTTTTTCTAACTGGTTTTACCTTCATCTGATTCCATTGTAGTTTGATCGTGTTTTATTCCATATTGTCATTCGCTATTTAATTTTCCTTGATACTTTTGTTTGTCATTGTCATTTGTCGCAGTAGTGTACATGAACCGCATATTGGGTAAAATGTCTCTGTGTACTTACAAACTATGTATTTAGAACTGTATGGAGTTGTTCCATCAAACCTATTGTATTGATTACAATGGATGGGTTAGCGTGAGTTTTCAAAATCGATTTTATTTTAACATTTTCAATCATGAAATTCTCTGGCTTAAGGGTGCATCAAAGCTTCCACCGCCGAAGCAAGTTGACTTTTCATCGCAAACTATCCCGGAACTGGTCTATACAAGGGCCAAGAGTGATCGTGTAGCCGTAGTTTTTGATGCCGAAAAAGTTTCATACACATTTGCAAAAGTGGCCAATGAGGTGACTTATATATTCGTTTATTTACTTGTTTGTCTTTTTGTTTACTTGTTTATCTATCTGATTTTT